>JAJEJH010001438.1:0-26761 GCA_026122585.1 Anacardium occidentale | reverse complement strand
AAAACATTTGCTAAAAATCTTGTAAATAGTTCAAAAACTTCATCATAAAACTTATCATAATTGATCCATAGATCTTATCATAAAACTTGTCATAAAATCATTCATAAAAATCAAATGTTGATTTGACTAATGAATACAAGAATTCAACACCTTGACCATTTGAGTTCAAACTAATAGACGACCAGCACTCTCTTTAACGAACTTAACCAATAGTTATGTCTTCTCTAATGAATGTTGGTTTCCTTCTCTAATAAATGTATGAAATCATAGATGCCCCTTGTATCCATCTTTAAAAAATGTTCAAAATAATGATTTTTTTACTTTAAAAAAACATATGTATTCGATCCAAAAGTCGAAAAATATTTACAACATTTTCTTATTTATGAGAATAATTTTCCTTGGCATACCATGTCATGATATGTGTAAATGCAGAATTTTATTCACATCTTTCCTTAATTAAGAATTTTATTTGATTTTTCTTGCATACTTAAAAACTTGCTTAATATATATATATATATATATATATATATATATATATATATATATTCCTTTGGAAGTTATGCACGGTTGTGCACCTTTGAGCTGTACAGTCATGACCCTCTTAAATTTCATTACGAATGTAATTGACTCACTCACAACCACAATTTATCAACTCATGGTCATGCCTCTATAGGGATCCTTTAATGCTCTATGTGATCATGCACGCGTAACATGCATGATCGTGACATTTTTAATACGAGTGCATGAATGTATGTCTTTTGCACGCATGATCATGCATTATGCTCTACCCCCACATATTTCAGCCAAATAGCTACGAATCTTCTTCATTTCAACTTCAATTCAACATCACAACTCATGATAACCATATAAAGGCATTATATCATCAAAAGTTCATGTAAGCACATCAAATTAAGCATAATAACAAAAGCACTTGTACAAATCTAAACATACTTAGTTTCTTCATACATTCCTTCAACATACTTTTACTTATCTCATTGCAAATCAATTCTCACTAGAAGCATCATTTATCATCAAAACTACTAAAAGTAAGTGGAAAACGTATCATAGGTTGTAGCCTCCAATAATGAAAACATTAAACATATATTCAAGTATAAAATTCATCCATTAAACCTTAGATCTAACTCCTTACATGCTTTATAATCATATTTCTCACTTAACTTCATGTAATTCATGATTAAGCAATCTCCATTATCATTAATTCATTTATATCAACACGAATCTTGTACATAGAAGTCAAATCAAACATTATATCGCACATAAAGCTTAAGAAATTACTTACCTCAAGGTTGATTAACAAGTTTTCTCTCTCAAGTATAAACTCTAATCACCAATGTCGGATCTACTTGTTTAATCTCCCTCAACTATCATATCTTCCTTTTTATTGTCTCTCAACAATCAAATTTGAATTAAAATGAAAATCATGCACATAAGCTGTTTTATATAGGGCATATGAAAATCAAAACATGCATGGTCGTGCATGCGATGACACACTGTCATGCATGGCAAAAATTCAAAATTGTTATGTCTTTTCTCATTGTACACATGATAACCTCCTAGGTTGACACATATACGACCCAAATAAAGCACTTAAAGACTAAAATACCCTTAAAGATTATTTGAACTAATTTAAAACCAATAAAAACCTTGATTCCCACTCATTCTTACTTATTTTACCCTTAAACTGAACTTGAGCTCCTATGACTCTCCATTTCTTATAAAAAGTTTGTCCCTAGAATTATCTAAACAATTCTAGAAAATTTTGCTTGAACTCATACTTAACCTCCCAAGTCACCTCTTCATTTTTTTTTTTTATTCCTTTACAAAACTTTAACCAATTGAATCTTCTTATTCCTTAAAGTTTTAACTCTATAATCCAAAATCTAAACTAGTTGCTCTTGATAATTAATATCATTTGCCAACTCAATATCTTGAACATTAAGCACTTGAGAAGAATCCTCAACATAATTTGTCAATAAAGAAACATAAAAGACATTATGAATACAATTCATATTGGTAGGCAAAGCTAGTTTGTATGCAACACTATTAACTTTCTCTAGAATCTAATATGACCTAATATACCGAGAAGCAAGTCTACTCTTTTTGCCAATTCTTAGTACTCTATTATAGGAAGCAACTTTTAATAATACCTTATCACCAATTTGAAACTCTACATCTCTTCATCATTTATCAGCATAACTTTCCTATCGATCTTAGGTTTGTCTTATAAGCTATATAATCAATTGAAATTAATCAATTATTGTTTGAGTCTTCTCAAGACCTAACACTACATCCAAAAATTCACTCTCACAAATCTTTTCCTAATGTAAAGGAGACTTACACCTTTTACTATACAAAACCTCATATTGAGCCATCTGAATAGTCCACTAGTAACTATTATTATTTGTAAATCCATTAAAGGCAATAACTCTACCCAGCTTAATCTATAATCCATGCAATATGCCTTTAATATATCTTCCAAAATCTTATTAATCCTATCTATTTTTCGTATGTCTATGCATGATATATTGTAATAAAGGCCAATCTAGTACCTAGAGATCTTTAAAAACTCCTCTAAAATACAGACATTAACCTTAAATCTCTGTCTGAGACAATAACTATAGACACCTTATGCAATTTGATAATCTCTTAGATTTACAACTGACTTAATTAGTTAACTAATACACCCTTTTTTATCAACAAAAAGTGAATAGATTTAGTTAGATTATCTATAATAACTCAAATACTATTAAACCTAATAAACCTTAGGAAGACAAGAATACTCAATGACTGTAATAACCCATAAGGTTTCTAATGCTCTACCTTGATCTGTTAACAAGTCAAACATTTAGCCCTCTCTTGAGCTCTTGATACCTTTTAACACTCCTCGGATGAGTTGTATGTATTGAACTGTGAGCCATTACCAAGATCCTCTACCTCAAAGCATCATCTTTAAGAGCACATACTTTGTCTTTTTATCTCATAATCTTATCTTTTATCTCAAAGTCAACAACTAGGTCATCCTTGATCTTTTGAACCATATGTTGAGTCCAAGCATCAGACAAATGCCAAACTCATATATCCTTTATCAAAATAGATTCAATCTATAATCTTAAAAACCCTATAGTCATAATCATTTTAATAAACATGCCAAGTTAACCTAAATAGATAGGTTATCAAACTAATTAGCGAAACCATATGATCTCAAGTTAGGTTTTACCCTAACAAATAATATAAGCCTCAATTGTGATTTTTGGTATCAATGGGTCAAATACTACATATCTTATATGTCAACAAATATGTCCTCACTCAACATCTAATAGATTGTGCCTTCACTTTAGTGAATAAGCTATTTTTTATTAATTAATTCTGACCCAATATAGCCAGCAACTAGTCTTTTACTTGGTAATGGGTTACCCTTCACTTTGGCGAACAAGAATCTTATAAGCAGAGGCATGTCCTAGCAATGCTATATTGGAAAGCTTTCCAGTATCATCTTAATATTTATTGAGGGGTTTTAATTAGATCTGATCAATTTTAGTCTACATGTGAGATGATATTTCTTCAAAAATAAAACTTAGCATGTATACTAAATAAGGCGTAAAATTCAAACATACAGGTATATAAGTTTTAACTAATGTTAGTACCTCAAGCCGAAAGCACCTACTAATCAACCTTGGTTTTTTTTTTCAAATCTTTAAGGCCTTAAGTACGCTCTCACTTCTCTTCTTCAAGTCTTCAAGTAATTACAATATTTTGCCTCTTAGTTACATAATTTTTATAAAATTGTGCAAGTAATTTAACCTATTCTAAATTTTACACCAAAATTTAGTAACCTCAAGTTATATTTGATATGATTAAAACGAGAAAAAAATTACATCTAGAAAATAAAAGATAAGCCAAGACTCATATGTCTTATATTAAATAATTATAATTTTAATTAACCATGTAAAAAATTTTTTAGTCCCTTAATTTTTACAAAATTATAAGCAAACCTAAAAACTTTGTAAATGTTACAAATTGACCCCAAGTAGTCAACCCAAATTCAAAATAGAACATTCATGTCAATCATGGCCATGAGCTTTGACTTCACAACTGTGATAGAGAGCCTCACAATTGTGACAGCTTTATACACGATTGTGACAATTCAAACTTTGGAGTCAATGTAAATTTTAGAAGCTAGTACAGATGAAATGCCAAGAGTTACTTTCCAATAACATGCTTAATGCACAAAGTACAAACATTAAGCATGGTTACACGTGACAACATGAAATCAAGCAGTCAACCTCTATACCAACAATCACATTGCAAACATTTGCAAATATCAAGTAAAATAACATGAATTAAAGCTCAATAAAAATCATGTTTGTTCTTCAACATGTTAAGCATGCCATTGAAAAATTTCAAATTGTAAACAATCAAATATGTAACCAAAATAAAAAAAACAAATAAGTAGTCTTGAAAATAAAAAAACACAAGCTCTAATACCATTATTGGAGTTTCTCCAAAGCATTGGAAGGGCAACCAAGTAGTGGAATGAAAAATACTCATATAGAGCATAAAGAAAATGACCACAGGATGAACCCAATGGCTTGGTCCAATGGTAAAGGCTAGGAGTCACCCAAGGTGACCAGGGTTCAAGTTATAATGAAGTTAATAAGCCTTTATTTACTTGGTCTACTGCTACAGGTCTAGGTGGTCACAGGTCCTCGAGCTTACCATACTCGATCAGCTAGGGTTGACAAGCTAGTATGGATAAGGGTTCTCGGGTAAAAAAAAAATGACTATAAGATCCACATTTTTTTATTTTTTATTTTTCAAAAGACTCATGTTATAAACAAGACATACATAGGGTGTTCTAAAGAGTACCTACTTGGATTCCAAAGATGGTTGATCTTCATATGGCAAGAATGTTCCAATGAATGAGTACTAATTTTATTGAAATGGCCAACGACATTTGGGAAGTCCATACGAAACAAAAATTGAGCAATTATATGCTAATAGAGATATAATCATGGTTGTAAGTGTGTACATGTATGGGTAGGTATGTAAAAAAAGGCAGAAAATGATACAAAATTCATCATGCTCACTTATATAGAAAACCAATCATAGGTGTGACCATGAAGTATGTACAACTATGACAACCAGGTACGCCTATACACAAAGTGTCACAACTCGTATATATGCATTTAGTAACCATTTTAGTTTTATACATGTAATGCATAACCTTTAACGTTCATATGATTCAATAACTTTGTGCATGTCTATACATAGGGCATGCATGCCTATGAGTTATCGGATTATTTAAATTTCAAATTTGATTAACTAATTTCATCCAAACACGTTAGAACTCCATCAACCATCAAGATGCACTCCTATGACCCATAAACATGCATGGACATACATCAAGGCAAATCCTTGACTGTAACTTGTCAACCTAATCCAAATGAATTTGACAAATCCAATGAAATATCATGCCATAACATACTCACTAGGATAATATTCCTGCACCTTAGTCTTTCAACTCTATAGTATGTATTACCTTTAAGCCATCTACTATTTTGGTAGTATCTTGATTCAAGTTGAATCTAGATATGACCATAAGTAGCCTATAACAAGGCATCAGGTCTATCCAAATAGTAGAATGTTAGTAAACAATTCAAGGCTTGATTAACTTAATAATTAACATACAATATGATCTCTTTGTTACCATGTCTCATAAGACTATGATATGGATACGTGTCTATCTTAAGTATCCTCACATATGCATATGTCTAAACCAAGATTGGCTATAACACTAACTAATTCAGTTATGGTCATAGACTTACGGTTCTGGATAACGAAACTAAGCACTTATCATGTTCTTGGGATTGACGAATCTTATGTTGATATATTATAGTCTCCCTACTAATTATGATATGGACAATCACTAACCTTTATAACATAAAAGTTATGACAGTGTATTTGATGACGACAAATGATACCACTTCTAGTATGAGACAGTTAAATAAACTTTAAATCGAATGACTATATATCCCTATCAAGTCATAAAAATTATTCCATAAACACAAGTAGCACTATCTATGAAATCCTTATCATCGAGTCTGTCCAGTGAACATGACCACCAAATTGTGCACCTATATATAGAATTAGGTTGCAAGCAATAACCTCAGTACATATAAATCATCACTACCTTTCGATAAAATTGTACATACTATAATAATCCTTGCACCATCACTTATATTCTAATTTCATAATAAAGTTAGGATTACGAATCAATGATAATATAACCACTATTAGATGTATGGAAAGCACAATTTGTTATCTAAATCTATTATCCCAGTTTAACCATACCAAGGACATATTATATGTTTAAAAAAATAATATATCTTAAAATATCTCATATTATTAATATCATAAAATGTATAAATACAATGATATGTATATATATATATCTATACACATAACAATAATACACAAGTGAATATAGCAAAAGTACAAAAGACTCATGATTATAGGACCTTAACCCTAGCAAACTATTCCTAGGTTCTTGTACCAATCAAGAAAATTGGCACCCTTAAACCTTTGTTCCTTATCCACAATGATATATAGTGAACTTGTAGTTGCCATGGTGGTTTATTTGAATCTATATGTGTAGATAAGTGTTCAATTAGTTAATTCTTAATAATTTATTTAATTAGGCCTTTTATTAAATACTCCTACTATTTTCCTTAAGTCAATAACCCTCACTATTGCACTTGGGAAGTTATGGTGGACTTCTTAGTAGACCGAAATCCTAGCAAGTTAACTCAACCTTTGCTTTGTCAAACAAGCCAAGTTAACCCAAATAGGTAGGTCAATCAAACCAATCAACAAAAGCTTACAATTTCAAGTTAAAAGTTACCTCAACAAGTCATCCTGAGCTTGATTATGATTTTTGGTATCAGTAGGTTAGATATTACATATCACCATGTACCAACAAATGCAACCCTACTTAAATTCTAATATGTTTAACTTTTGCTTTGGCGAACAAGCAGAACTATATTAGTTAAGTCGAACACGGTATAACCATTAACTAGTATTTTACCTAGTAGAAGTGTATCCTTTGCTCTGGTGAATAAGGTTTTGGCAAAGAAAGACATGTCCTATAAGTGTTATATTGGAAGGTTCACACAACTGAATATTTATTGAAAGTTTTATTATTAGGTTCATCAATTATAGTCCACATCTAAAGTGATATTTATAAAAAATAAAACCAAAATAATCATACTATGAGGCATAAAATTAAACATGCTAGTATATGGTATCAACCTAAATTTTGGCCCTAAGCCTAGAGAACCGATAACCTAGGTATAGTTCTTCAACTTTTGAGACTCCAAATATGCTACTTCTCTTCCTTTCTAAGTCTTCAAGTAATTTACAATAGTTTGCCTCTTAGTTTACATATTTGTAAGAAATTTTCAAGTAATTTTTACTTTAAATTTTACATTGCAAATTCTAAAACCTCATGTCGTATACAAGAGGATGGATGTGAGAAAAAAAATTATAACTAGAAGTCATAAGAGTAGGTAGGACTCATGTATCTTATTTTAAATTTACAACATACATTCTTAAAAATATCCAAACATATATAAGTCAGTGAAACTCGCATACTAAGCACATGCATATACATTACCAACCATATATACATCATATTAATCTAGATTAATTTTAATTAATTAGCCTTGTGCTAAATAACATTTTAGCCCTTATAATTATACAAAATTTAAATATATCCCCAAGTCATGTAAAAATACATTTTAACCTTCCAAGGTAGTCAACCAAGTCAAAATAGAAATTTTATATCATATATGATTGTACATGTTTGAGATGCTTATTCATGATAAATCGGAGCTTATCACATACAATCATATATTGACCATATATAGTTATGCTCCTTATGAATTAATTCCTAAGAATTCTAGATCCCGACATAGGTAGGGACATGACTAGCACATAATCACCATATAGGCAAATTTTGGACTTAGGCATGTGTTTCAATGTGCATGATTACGTGCAAGAACACAAAACGAATACATGGGCGTGAACCAAATGTATTATGTCATGCATGATCATGTGCTTACACACATATAATCGTGTGTGGCACGTTCCCCAAATTTTCTAGTGATAGAAAAAGTTTAAAAACTACCCAAATGGCAAAGCCATTCTAAAAAATGACCAATATTGGCAAGAAATGCTATAGTAATGTAAGCACTCATGTTGTATACTACTATGCAGACTTTAAAATATATTATGTCATTTATATTCTAAAATATAATAATTATTTCCATTAATATAAAGTAGAAATATCTCATCATCAAGTAACGAAGACACTATCTGAAGTCTTGAAAACCCAGTTGTAACCACCTCTATCTATTTTTTGACAATCTCTCTTTGAAGTTCATTTTGACTAGATAACATAAATAAGGAAACTTTCTAACCTAAGACATCTACCATTACGTATGCTTTACCTAGGTGGTATCTGATCTCACAATCATAATTTTTTACCAACTCTAACCACCTTTGTTATCTCATATTCAGCTCCTTCTATGTGAAATGTATTTTAGGCTCTTATGATCAGAATAAATACTACACCTTACTCCATACAAATAGTGTCTCCAAATCTTCAAAGCAAAGATAACAACTACTAGCTTTAAATCATGGATATGGTATCATAACTTATGATCTTTTAACTGCCTGGAGGTATTGGTAATCACTCTACCAATTTGTATCAAGACTGCTCCAATACATTGATAAGAAGCATCAGTTTCATAATTCAACCCCTCACATGGCAAAGCTAATACTAGAGTAGTGGTTAACCTCTACTTTAGCTCCTAGAATCGAACCTTACGCTCTTCAGTCTATACGCAAGGTATCTCTCTCTATGTCAAAGTTATCAAAAGCTTTGCCAAACTTAAGAATCTCTTTTATGAATCTCTTATAGTAACCTACCAAACCTAGGAAGCTTCTCACCTTCTTAACAATCCTAGGCCTCAACCAACTCAGGACAACTTCCACCTTACTTGGATTCATAAATGAACTATCAGCAGAAATAACATGTCCCAAGAATACCACTTTATCTAGCCAAAATTCACACTTGCTAAATTTGACATATAATTGTCTATCTCTCAACCGCTATAATACTAACCTTATATGCTCTACATGTTATTCTACACTCCTTAAATAAACTAAGATGTCATTGATAAATACAACAATGAATCTATCCAGGTAATCCTAAAATACTTGGTTTATTAAATCTATAAATAACATTGAAGTATTTGTTAACCCAAATAGCATTATCACAAACTCGTAAAGGTCATATCTAATCTAAAAGGTATTCTTAGGCAAATCTTTTTTGTCACTCTCATCTGATGATAACTAGATCTCAAATCAATCTTTGAAAATACTAAAGCACCACTAAACTGGTCAAACAAATCATCAATTATGGGCAAAGGGTATTTATTCTTGATTGTGGCTTTATTTAATTCATGATAGTCGATATACATCCTCATGAATCCATCTTTCTTCTTAACAAAGAGAACGAGATCATCCTATGGAGAATAACTAGGTCTAATGAATTTCTTGTTTATCAACTCCTACAACCACTTCTTTAACTCTTGGAGTTTAATTGGAGTCATCCGATACGAAGTTTTAAAAATAAGGACTGTACCTGAAAGTAACTCAATGTTAAACTTCAACTCTCTCTTAGAAGATAACTCAGGTAACTCATATAGAAACATATTAGAAAACTCTCTAACAACAAGTACCGCTTCAATACTTGGCCTAACCATATCTCTACACACTATATTGGCCAAGTACCTAATGCAACCCTTACTCAACATTCTCTGAGCTTATATACAAGAAACCAGTATAGTCTCCACTCTACCCTCCCTAAATATAAACTAATCAAGACTTACATGTAACCTAACCTTTTTCCTTTGACAATCAATTTTCGTCTTATACCAGACAAAAAATTCATACCTAAGATCATGTCAAAATCAATTAACTCTAACATGATCAAAGTTATTCTCAAATTTTTACCCATGACCATAATCTCTTGATATAGTAACAATTGATCACTAAACATCACTCTTTTATCTGACATCTTAACACAAATACTTCTTTTAACCATACTAGGGATCAATCATAATCTCTCCAGTACCCCTCTTGAAATAAAGTTATGTGTGGTATCACAATCTACTAAAACAAATAAAGAAGTGTCAAAGAAAAATAACTGGCCCATCACTGTATGTGGAGTAACCTCTACCTACTTCTGCCTTACTACAAATACTCTCGCTCAACCTCTACCACCTAATAACCCAATAATTCCTCTAAGTGTGGCAACACCACTATCTCGAAGGTGATCAGCTCATCTAACTGTAATGACTTCATACTTGAGTAGCCCCACTCAACCTCTACTAGAAACAACTCTACTTCTATTGGGTCATATTTTAACCCTAACTAGGCACTCAATAATCCTATGTCTTGGTTGACGACACCCAAAGCACATACTCTAACCAACTAGACATTACCATGCCTTTGGCCATATTTAGCATATACTGATAACTAGTAAGTTATTCTTTATCTCTAAACTCATTTTCTTATCTTCTTCTGCTAAATGGGTCTCTTGTCTTTATCACCACTTCTCTTAGGCTATCTTAAAAATATACTCATCCTCTAAAGACATCTTCAATTTGGTAGCCCTCTCTAAAGCATCATTAAACCTCTGTAGGGGATTATCTCTAGTCAATACATCTCTTGCAATGGTAGGATATAGTCCATGGATAAATTTTTATATCCTGTCAAACTAGAAGCAAACCTTGCTAATACATTGAACTGAGTTGCATACTTTTTTACTGTACTCGTGCTTATTGTAGCTCAATAAACTCTTTAGCTTAGGCATAGATTGTATCTAGACTCCTGAATTCCCTCTCAAACATACATTAAAATTCATCTCAGGTTAATCTTTCTTCATCCACAATAATCTTGGTGAGGTTCCACCATAGTCTCATGTCCCTTCTAAACATGAAGACAACATATCTGATCTTATCTCTACTGACATAGTGAACAAACTAATGACACTCTCAACTGCCTTTATCCATTTTTCAACCACTATCAGATCTCTAATCCTATTAAACTTAGGAGCTTGATGAATTCTTAGTAGACTACAAATTAGATACACCCATTCTGAACCAGTGGTCTTAATCATCTCAGACCCAAAACTCTATCCTTAAGACCTACCCATCTCTGGCCACTGATGTCTATCTATCAGATTTGGATATCCTCTTTTCTCAAATGTTGACTACCTTCTGAATGACCCTTGATAAACCTTATTTCTAATAGGTACATTCTTTATAGGTATTTGATCATTACCTCTGAATGGCTATTGAGGAAGCTCTCTCATTATTTCTTTAAAAGTCTCTCTCACATCCATTATATAAAGAGCTCTATGTGAGGCCTGAGATCATCTCCTTTCATTCTCGCTTAAGGGTCTATCGGAGGTACTCTCGTCTTCCTTGATGAATTTAGAAATGTAATGTCTCCTATCTGAAGAATTATACAACATAAAACGTTAGCCAACTGAATTCAAACAAACTCTTATATTACTTGACTTACACTGAGAGGAAGATGAGCCCTGACTATTATGACACCTTGAGCTTTGTGTACATTTGATTTGAAAATAATATAATTCAAACAAAAATTCTCTTATTTTTGAAAATATAACTCACACTATCGCTCTGATACTAAAAATATAGGCACTTATATTTTATGTTACTGTATAGACTCTAATATATATTATTTCATATTTATATTTTGAAATATAATTACCATTTTTATTAATATACAATAGAAATACCCAAAACACTGAGCTGAAATGCAACAACGAAAAAACATGTAGTATAAATAAGCTAACAATACCTAAAATAGATTTTTTTTATATGCTTAAAAGCCCATACAAAGTAGTTATGTTTACATATATATATATATATATATATATATATATATACACTATACAATTATATGCAAATATGAGACAATGTAAGCATGCGAACCATAAGCATGCTATTAAACTAAAATTAGATCCCAAACAGCGGTCATCTTATCCTTTCAACCCTTACTAAAATGACTTACAAGAGAGAAAAAAATAGGGAATGAGTGATAAAATCACCCAGTACGTATTTTCTATCTCTAACCCTACAATAATCTTGTATTGAAGACATCATTATAATCATATTAAACTGTTCAATAACGTTTAATGTATAGAGCTTTCATATATATTATTCTATGTATCTTTAATATTACTGTTATAAGTTTCAAAATTCATACTGTTTCAAGGTTTACTGGATACTCGTATGTTAAGTCATGCTATGTCATATATGTTATGCTAAAAACAATATTTGAACTCTTAAGCTTATTTATTAAAAATGTTTTCCTGAATAAAACTGTGATTTGAAAATCTCAAAATAACTACAATACTGAATGAAATATTATAACTATAAATCTCTTTATAATTAAAAACAATTATTGTGCTAAAACGAGTTACAACTACTGTCGCGATACTTGTTATGCCAGACTTTATTAAAGAATTTATAATGGAGCATGATGCTTCAGCTAGTAGGTTGGGTGTAGTTCTTATGCAGGAAGGTAGACCAATCTTATTCATTAGTTAGACATTGAATTCAAAGGGTCAAACAAAATAGGTCTATAAACGAGAGTTAATAGCCATAGTCTTAACTTTGCAATAATGGTGACCTTATTTGTTGGGATGTCATTTTATCATTCGAACTAATAAAAAAAAGTTGAAAATAATTGATGAATCAAACAACCATCAGTGGAGATAAAAAAAAATGGGTTATAAAACTCTTGGGCTTCAATTTTGAAATACAATATCACCCAGGCATTGAAAATAAAGTTGTAGACGCCTTATCAAGTTGTATCTGTGAGACACTAGATTGATGAAACCACCATAGATGGAGAAATCAGTTCAAATGAGATATATTGGGCTATTATCCAAGATATCGCTCATGACCCATCTAGCAATTGTCATTTTACCATGAATAAGGGTATACTCTTATGTAAGGGTCGGTTAGTACTTACTGCCAACTCAACTCTCATTTCAAATATTTTAGCTAAGTTTTATTCTATACCATTTGGAGGACACTTGGGGTTCCTCATGACATACAAAAGAATTCTTGAGGTGTTTTATTGGGTGGGTATGAAAAAGGCTATTAAAGTTATAAGTTGTAAGATATACCAACAAAATAAGCATCAGGTTATGAGCCTGGCAGGATAATTACAACCCCTTCCAATTCTTGAAAAGGTTTGGAAAGATATTTCTATAAATTTTATTGGAGGCTTATCGTACACTAAAAAGGGTGAAACTATCTTAGTCATCGTAGATTGTCTTACGAAGTTCAGTCATTTTCTTCCTTTATTACATCTTTATACTATTAAGGACATGGCTAATGTCTTTAGTAAGGAGATAATTTAGTTACATGGATGTCCTCGCTCTATTGTCTCAAACTAGGATTGCCTCTTCATAAGCCTGTTTTGGACAGAGTTATTTCAATCTATAGGTACCACTTTGAAGTTTAGTAGTGTTTATCACCCACATATTGATGGTTAGACCAAAATAGTCAATCAGAGCTCGAAAACTTATTTACGTTGTTTCAATAGTCGACACCCTTATGATTGGACTCAATGGCTTCCTTGGGCTAAATTTGGCATAATACTACCTTTCACAGTGCCATAGGGATGACTCCCTTTAAGGTGTTGTTCGGGAAAGATCTACCTAATTACTTCGATGAGAAATGACCACTACGAAAATTAATGATGTAAATTCACTTATTTAAGAACAAGATTAGATACTAATTGAATTGAAAGAATAGTTCATTTAAGCCAAACAACATATAAAACAATAAGCAGACTTAAAAAGAAGAAAAGTGTAGTTTGTCCCTAGTGATTTAGTGTTCCTTAAGCTTCAACCATACTAGTTTAAGAAATAAGCCTACCAACCCAACGAGAAGTTGAGCCCACGTTATTACGACCCATAAAATATTTTAGAGAGAATTGGTTCAATGGCTTACAAATTGAAGTTGCCTCCTTACACTAAACTTCTTTCGGTGTTCCATGTATCCCAACTAAAAGAAGTTGTGGGCACTCCCATTCCTCAGTAACCACTACCAGCTTACTTATTGAATGATTTAGAGTTACATCTTTAGCCCAAAACATTATTAACAACTCAGTTCTAGG
Organism: Anacardium occidentale; assembly: GCA_026122585.1. Taxonomy (NCBI): domain Eukaryota; kingdom Viridiplantae; phylum Streptophyta; class Magnoliopsida; order Sapindales; family Anacardiaceae; genus Anacardium; species Anacardium occidentale. The sequence continues at coordinate 12,451 of JAJEJH010001438.1, read as the reverse complement.
CCATAGATCGTTTAGAGATCTTGATAAAATGGCATTATTTACTAGAGTGTGAGAACTCATGAGAAGATTATGTGGAACTAAATCAAAAGTTTCTTAAATTTCACCTTGAAGATAATGCGTGACTCACTAGAAGGGGATGAGGGGACCCAATAACAATTCAGACCTAAGAAGAAACTTCAGAAAGGGTAAACCCAGTTCATGAAGAAAATGGAGAGTGGCCCTTAGTATGCAAAAAAAAAACTTCAAAGGAAGGACAAGTGGCAACAAGGGACAAGAGAGAAGAGGAAATTTTGTTAGGCACCACAACATTAAAAAGGGAGAGAATAAGAGAGTTGGAGTAGAGTTTTTATCATCAACTTTCTATTACTTTTTTAAATATCTTTTATAAAGGTTTAGACTAGGTTTCAGCCAACCCATATTTTAACAATGTATTTTTGGGTTTGCTGTGTTTTTTTTTTTTTTTGGCTAAAACAGTTCTAATTTGGACAATGTAATAGTCAATGTTGGATTTACTACAATAAGTAATTATTCTCTTTTTTCCTTCTTTACTATTCATTTTTTGTTGTTCTTTGATGTGTTAGTTGGCTAACGTTAAGCAGTGGTGGCATATAGAATTCCTTGCATTTTTGTTGTGTGTTGGCTAAAGAAATAACCATCCAAACAAGTTAGATTCTATCAAAATTTCCCCACTAATTGGCTACGGTAGCTAGTTGTTTCTAGGAGCAGAAGCATTCCTTTGTAGCCAAACCAAAATTGTCTGTATCTGATGAACCATAACTTGCAGCTAAGCCCCAAAATTCCTCTACATTTAATAATACTCAAACCTGGTTCTTATGAAGGTAACTAGGTTCTTATCAATATGTTTGATTGCTTTAATTGGAAGAGTATTTGGATAGTAAATATGCTGGATGGCCTGCTTTGTATTGCCTTGAAAAGATGTCATACTAGATTATCCTCAAGTGTAAACGAGTGCATGTTTCCATTGTAGAAAAGTTTTATTTAGTTTCATGGTATTCAATTTTGTAAATTTACATGATTTTAATTACATTGTGGCTTAGATATGGAGAAAGAAAAAGCTTGAGGAAGAAAAGCAAGAAAAAGAGATCAAAATCTGTCGTTGCTAAAGATGGTGAACCTATATCAGTAGATAATAGAGATGCTTATGAGGAAGCTAGGTCAGAGATGAAGAAGCAAAAATTGGATGAGAAGAATCAACCAGCTCCTTATCTAGTAGAATTCAAATGGTGTTAAAAGTGATGCTCACAAGGATAGAATAGCTAAGAAGAAAAAAAAAAAGCTAAGGATGAAGGAGACAATGTGGAGGCTGTTGATGATACTAAAAGGAAAAAGAAGAAATCAAAATGCAAAGATAATGAGAAAATATTGAGACGAGTGTTTGACGTGGGACCTATCAAAGATTTTAAGATCCCATATTATAGGAAAAGATTCAGATATTAATTATGTTTATTTAAATTGTTTTATTTAGAAAATTTTAGATTATTCCATTTAAGTATTTTAATTAGATTTAGATTCTTATTTTGATAAGGATTCAAGGCTTATATAAAAGGGCTGATTCATTTATGGTAAGAGAGTTTTATTCTGAAATTCAAAACTTTATATTGATCTGTTCAATATATTTAAGATTCATTCTCTTTTAATACATTCGTCAATTGCCTTTGGATTGTGTATTGATCAAATTCATCATTTTTTCTTATTCTACATCAATTTGGTATCAGAGTATAAAACTGATCTTTGTTTTCTTACTCAAATTTAGTTTGGTTTGATTTTTTATTTTTTTTTGCTTGAGTTTTAATTAAGTAGTTTTAGTGAAAAAAATAGAAAAGAAAAAAAACGTTAGTTTAAAAAAAAATTTGAAAAAAAAAAGTGTAAAAAAAAAACAAGCAAAAACCCAAAATTCATATTCGTCACAAACTGCCTCTAGTTCAGTCGCCGCCTGCTCTAGATCAACCTTCAATCTCGCTGTCGTTACACCACTTCAGCCACTATTGTTGATCTGCCTCACTGTACGTTTCTCACCAGTTACCGTCCGTTCATCTCAAGCATAGCTATGCCTTGTTCGTCTAACTCACGTCGTACATCTGTCACACCAAATCAACCTCTGTCACTGTTATTGCAATATCAACATTGCCATCGTCGTTTGCTCATCACCACTCTAATAGATTTGTACTAGCCTCACCATATGCTTGTCACCAATCATCATTAGTTTGTCTCAACATAGTCACACCTTTATTCGTCTAGCTTACATCGCATGCTGGTTCTCTAGATCAGCCAACGTCGTTACATATTGATTACTCTAGATCAACTTTTACCTGTCATCAATGAACATCAGTTACTCTAGACCCACCTCCGTCCAATGTTGTCGTGCCCCAATTTATCCAAATCTTTGTTCTAGCATGCCTCTATATAGCCAGACATTGGTCTAACAACATCTCATTCAGTTTGTTCAATCATTATCGTTGATCACTCATCTAACCAGAAAAGGTCCTACAAGCACAATCAATCGCCATCAATCGCCTCACCGGAGAAGGTTCTTAACAATGCAATGGACAATATATATACATATATATAATTATAATAGTTGGCGAAATCTGTTATGTTTAGGCCGAATCAATTCGAATTTGAAAAGGGTACAGTAGCAATGCTCATGGTGTTTTGATATGGTATGATTTCTTTCACCTTGAAAATTTGATTAATATTTTTATTAATTAGGTGAATTGTGGATTGTATTGGATCCAAATTATTTTTTTTTATATTTTATTTTGTATTCCTATTTTATTCTGCATTCCTATTGGTGTGTATTCAAGGTGAGTTGTTGTTTGCATTGTGGTTAATTTGAGCTTCATGAACATACCCATTACATTATGTCTAAAAATGAATCCACCCTTGAATCATTTTCCATTGATGAAAAATTTTCTGTCATGGAAGAAAAATTAACCAAACGAATGAATGACAGTATTGAGAAACTCACTGTTAGGATGATGAGTTAATTGGATAGAGTCTTAAATAAGCGACCCGTAGACCTAGATGATTCTGTTAGGTAATATCATAGTACACTTACATCTGTGTTATAAACACTAGTCTTAGTACATGCTTCAGAGGTACATGCATCGAATAGAGTTACCATCTCTAAGAGATTTTCCCCTTATAGTAACTTCCCGATAAATTTAAAAGCCAAGGGTAGGTTTGATTTTGGAGAAATAAACCCTATACCTGTCAATAGATATCTCAATAGACAAAATAATAATAATATAGATAAGGTACCTAGACAAGAATATATGGAGAGAGAAGATGTCACTAGAAAAATTAAAATAAATGCCCCTAAATTTGATGGTAGACTAGACCCTAGTGTTTTTTATGAATAGATAAATGACATGGATGAATTCTTTGATTAACATGACATGCATAAGATGGATAAGGTTTACTTTGCTAAAATAAAATTGGTTGGTAATGCAAAAAGATATTGATAAACTGTATTGCGTAACATAAAATATAGGGGTGAACAACCCATCACTAATTGGGAAGTATTGAAAGGCAAATTGAGAAAAAAAATATTGGCCCTTATATTATCTAAATCATTTGCATGACCAATTTTTGAATTTAAGACAATCGACTTCTAGCTTAGAGATGTACATGAATAAGTTTGAAGAATTAAAACTAAAATGTAATATAAAAGAAGAACCTGTGTTCACGCTTAGTCAATTTGTTAATAGGTTAAGCAATGAAATTAAAATGATACTCCAGATTCATAACCTAAAAAATATAGAGGATGCATTTAGTAAAACTATAGAGATAGAAATATTTTCTAGGAGAAAGGTAGTTAGTTTTTACACTATGACACCTCAATCAAAGTCTCCTTCTAGACCACCTTTCAGGGATAACACCTCTAGAAGTAAAGCCATTAGGAACTTAGTTCCCCCTCAGTCTACTTAGGTTACATATTCTAGTGGGTCTCGTGCCAATCTCTCATCCCTTAAGTGTTATCATTGTCATGAAAATGGTCATATATATGCTCAATGTCTTAAACATGCATTAGCCCTAGAATAGGAACTTGAACCCAAAGAGTCTTTTGACTATGAGGAAGAAGTTGTCGAACCCGTAAAGTATTATGGAGATGAGGATGGGTTAGAGGTTGATGATTAGCATTTCAATGTCGTTAGATGTGTTTTATCTACTGTTATAGATGATGAGTAGAAGTGAACTAATATTTTTCATACATTTATAAAAAGTAGGGATAAATCTTGTAAGTTGGTAATTAATAGGGATAGTACTATGAATGTGGTCTTTAAGTCTGTCATAGGTAGATTACATTTTAAAGTAAAACCCCACCCTAAGCCCTTTAGAGTTGCATAGGTAAATAACACAACCTTACCAGTCACCGAGAGATGTCTAGTGCCTATTCGAATAGGTAATTATCAAGACAAGGTACATTGTGATGTGTTTCCTTTGGATGTTGCTCATATCCTTTTAGGTCGTCGTTGGTTATACGACTTTGATGTAACTAATCATTGTAGGGATAACACTTATGTGTTTAAGCATAAAGGAAAGAATATATTTTTAACACCTACCAAGCCTTTTGAAAATAGCCCTAGGTCCAAAGGAAACAAATTGTTTGAGTCTAAGAAGCATATTCAAATTTTGAATTAGAGTGCTTTTGAAGAAAGGGGATAGAGAATAAATATTGCTTAGCTATAATTACAAGTGCAATTCCTAATAACTCTTTGAGACCTTTGCATGATTGTGATTCTGGTCTGTCAAAATTACTTACGGAATTTTTTGATATTATGCCTGATGAATTACCTAATGAAATACCACCCATGAGAGATATTCAACATGTTATTGATTTAACCCCAGGGTCCCAATTACCTAATATTGCCTATTATAGGATGAACCATAAGGAGTGTGCTGAATTAAATAGACAAGTAGAAGAGCTTTTGACTCAAGGTTTTGTTAAGCATAGTTTGAGTCTATGTGTTGTACCTACACTTTTTGACACCTAAGAAAGATGGGTCTTGGAGAATGTGTGTGGATAGTAGGGCCATTAATAAAATCACCATTAAGTATCGATTTCTTATCCTTAGACTTGATGATATGTTAGATTTGTTAGTTGCATCTTGTTGGTTTTCTAAAATCGATTTGCGTAGTAGCTATCATCATATTTGTATTAGACTTGGGAATGAGTGGAAAACTACTTTTAAAACCTAAGATGAATTGTATGAATGGTTAGTAATGGCTTTTGGTTTGTCTAATGCACATAGCACTTTTATACGAACCATGAAATATATTTTACAATCTTTCATTGGTAAGATTTTGGTGGCTTATTTTGATGATATTTTGATTTTCAATAAAACTAAATAAGAGCATTTAAACTATTTGAGACAAGTTTTTGTTACATCAAAGAAAGCAAAATTATATGTTAACCTTTAGAAATGTTCTTTTATGCAGTTTGAAGTGCTTTTTCTTGGTTTTATTGTGTCTGCTAATAGAATTTATGTTGATCCTGAAAAGCTTAGAGCCATATGAGAGTGGTCTATACCTAAATCTATGTCTAAAGTACAAAGTTTTCATGGGTTAACCACTTTTTATAGGAGATTTATTAAGAATTTTAGTTCAATTATGACTCTTATAATGGATTGTCTTAAAAATGGTGAGTTTAAATGGACTAAATAGGCTAATAAGACATTTGATGAAATTAAACGGAAATTGATTGAATCACTTATTTTACACCATCTTGATTTTTCTGAAGTGTTTGAGGTTTCTTGTGATGTATCAGGTATAGGTTAGGGGGTGTTTTGAGTCAAGAAGGGCATCTTATGTCATTCTTTAGTGAAAAACTCAATAAGGCTAAACAAAAATATTCAACGTATGATAAAGAGTTTTATGCTATAGTACAATCTCTTTGCCATTGGCATTATTACTTATTGTCAAATGAATTTGTTCTCTTTTCTGACCATCAAGCATTACGATATTTGAATTTTCAAAAGAAATTGAATGCTAGACATGCTAGGTGGATTGAATTTTTGAATGAATATTCTTTTGTTCTTAAGCACTGTTCTGGGATAGAAAATAAAGCTACTGATGCTTTTAGTCGATTAGTTATTATTCTTCAAGTCATGAGTGCTCAGGTAGTTGGTTTTGATCGCTTAAAGAATGAGTACGCCTCATGCCCTGATTTTGGTATTATTTTTGAGGAGGTAAGTAAGGGTAATCGTAGAGATTCTATTGATTTTATGCTTTCTAATGGTTACGTGTTTAGGGCATCTAAATTATACACTCCACGTGGTTCCCTTAAAGATTTCTTAGTATAAGAAATGCATGTAAGGGGGTTAGCTGGTCACCTAGGGTGAGATAAGACTGTTTCCTTAGTTCTAGATAGGTTTTATTGGCCATTCGTAAGGAAGGGTGCTACTAGGATAGTGTCTTAGTGGCACACTTGTCAATTAGCTAAGACTAAGAAACATAACATTGGGTTATACACTCTACTTCCTATTCCACATGCACCTTGGAAAGATGCATGGATTTTGTTCTTAGGTTGCCAAAAACTACTAGAGGATATGATGCTATTTTAGTTGTTGTGGATCGATTTTCTAAAATGTCTCATTTTATTCCATGTAGTAAGACGAATAATGCTTCACATGTTGTTGCTTTATTCTTTAGGGAGGTCGTTAAATTGCATAGGTTACCTTCTTCTATTGTGTTTGACAGATATGTTAAATTTGTTAGTTATTTTTGGAAAACCCTTTAGAAATTGTTTGGCACTACATTAAAATTTTCTTTTACTTTTCACCCACAAACAGATGGTCAAACTAAAGTTGTTAATCATAGCTTGAGTGATTTGCTTAGGTGTCTTATAGGGGAAAAATAGGGTAATTGGGATTTAATCCTTCCTACAGCTGAATTCACTTACAACAATTCCATTAATCGTTTAACTGGTAAGAGCCCTTTTAAGATTGTTCATGGTTATTCTTCTTGTACTCCTATTGATCTTGTTCCTCTTTCCCCTGATATTCGCACATCTCAACCTACTGAATTATTTGCTCAACACATCCATGATTTGCATAATGAAATTAGATGAAAGATTTCCTTAAGCAATGAAAACTATAAACTTGTTGTTGATATGCATCATAAGATTACAAAATTTAATATAAGTGATTATGTCATGATTCGTATATGTTTTGAAAGGTTGCTTAAAAACTCTTCTAAAAAGCTTAATGCTCGAGCTATTGGGTCTTTCCCCATTATTCAAAAACTTGGATCTAATGCATATATACTTAATTTGTCTAATTATTTAAATATTAGTCCTATTTTCAATGTGGAAAATCTAACGCCTTATCGAGGTACTTTTGAGCCTTCTACTTTGTCTTTTAATGTTTCAATAGGTCAAACAATGCCTAAGGTGCCAGTACTGCCATTACAAAAGGAGAACATTGAAGCTGTATTGGGGGATGAATTTGTTGATTCAGCTCGAGGATGATTTCGTAGGTTTTTAGTCAAGTGGATTAATTGTCCAAATTCTGATGCTACATGGATGCTTGAAAGTGACATTTGTTCACTAGCTCCTACTCTTTTGGAAGATTATTTTTAGTTCAATTCGATAAGGTCGAGTTCTTTTCAATCAAGGGAAGATGATATGACCTATTAAAGATTTTAAGATCTCCTATTATAGGAAAAAATTCAGATTTTAATTATGTTTATTTAAATTGTTTTATTCAGAAAATTTTAGATTATTTCATTTTAGAATTTTAATTAGATTTAGATTCTTGTTTTGACGAGGATTCAAGGCCTATATAAAAAGCTGATTCATTGATTGGAAGGGGGCTTTATTCTGAAATTCAAAATTTCATATTGATCTGTTCAATATATTTGATATTCGAAATCTTTCTAATCGTTCATCATCTGCCCTTGGATCATGTGTCGATCAAATTCATCATTTTTTCTTGTTCTACATCAGTGTTGTTCTTTTGTACTAGTGCCATTTTAGACAGGTGGTTTTGATGTCTACAATAGAAGTGTTAGTCGTAGAAATTCTGTAGGGATTCTATTAGAAAATTTTCTCAGTGTTAGTTGTCTGGTTTGAATATCTCACTTCCATCTCGGTTTCTAACTTGGGCCCTTACCATCTGTGGCAGCTAAAGCAAACAACAATTATTGAGCAGTTATGGACTCACTCAGCCAGGTTAAGCATTCTAACTACTAAAATATTATAAATTTATAACTACTTCCTGAGAAGTCACCAAACATTCCTCCCAAGAAAAAATTGACTGGAAACTTTGTTAGTATACTAAATTTAATTATAATAAAAAAAGGGATAATAAATCAGAAATTAGTCTGAAACTTTGACTGACCAGAAGGGCACAACAGTCAATTGACAGAACTTTGCAAAACCAGACAGCTTGACTTTGAAGCGTTGGAAGGTCCAACCTCAAGGAACCTACCTTTATTCTCTCCCTTCACCCTTTCTCACTCAAACACACCGTCCCTTGTTCTTGTTGCATTCAAGAAAAAACCTAATCGAACAAGAATGGCGAGTAATTCAGCTCCCAACTTGGAAGATGTGCCCTCCATAGATCTCATGACCGAGCTCCTCCGTCGCATGAAGTGCTCCTCCAAACCCGACAAACGTCTCATTCTCATTGGTAACCTTTCTTCTACACCTTGCATTTTTCTCTTCAGATCCGATTTTCTTTTGTAATTTTTATGCCAAAATTTATATTTTATTTTGTTTCCTTCTCTTTCAGAATGTGTACATGTCAATGTTTGCTAAAGTTTTCATTTTGCAATAGAATTTGAAACGTTTATATTAAAATAGAAAATTTTCAGTTTTAAAGTCTATTCCTTTCGACTTGTTATTTTCATGGGTTTTGGTGTAAGTTGTTAGCATATATTTTATTCATTTAAGGCAATTTGAATTGATTTAATGAAAAAGGTTTTTTTTTTCACTGGAATGTATGTGCAATATTTCTATTCTGACAATTGATTGTGTTTGCCACGGCCCAGCGTTTGCGTTTGTGATGTGAATAGTTGTTTCTTTGTGATAATTGGAACATTGTATGATTGGCAGGCCCACCGGGATCTGGAAAGGGCACTCAATCGCCAATAATTAAGGATGAGTACTGTCTGTGCCACTTGGCCACGGGTGATATGTTGAGAGCTGCTGTTGCTGCCAAAACCCCTCTCGGGATTAAGGCTAAGGAGGCAATGGACCAGGTCAGCATTATTTGTCCCTTGAAAATGCTGTGTCATCTTCGTGGTTCTTGTTATTAGTCACTGATGGGTTCTTTTGTAATGGATTCTCAGGGACAACTTGTTTCTGATGACTTGGTGGTTGGCATTATAGATGAAGCAATTAAGAAACCCTCATGTCAGAAAGGCTTCATTCTTGATGGGTTTCCAAGAACTGTTGCACAGGCACAGAAGGTGTCACTTGCTTTTTAATGGCTTGATTATGTATGTGCATGTTTATTGTTCATGAATGCAGGCATTAATCTTCGAATTACCGAGTCTGTCCAGTTTAGTTATATTTTCTTTTAACAGTTCTGTTGTTTACCTTAATATACAGCTTGATGATATGCTTGAGAAGCAGGGAGTTAAAGTTGATAAGGTGCTCAATTTTGCAATTGATGATGCCATATTAGAGGAGAGGATTACTGGTCGCTGGATCCACCCATCTAGTGGTAGGAGCTATCACACCAAATATGCACCTTCGAAGGTTCCTGGTATTGATGATGTGAGTTAATATAAGTTATTCTCTTCACACTTATTTTACATTCCTAAATAGATAGTTATATAGCTTATTTGCTTGGCATTATGTGCCAAGTAGTTGGTGAAAATGTTGAAGAAAAGGAGCAGGGTTTTTAAGTTGAAATAAGGATTCTAGGTCTAGATGTCCGAGGAAAAGTATTTGTAGTAAGTGTAACTTTGTTGTTGTATGTAGAGACCGTATAGGTTGGCCATACATGTCCTGATAACTAAAATACGGAAATTAAAACCAAATTCCTGATTGAATAATGGTAGTCTGTATTGGAAAGCACAGTGGAACATTTGCAAAACAGTGATTGTAATTTATATACTGGCAGATATAGATTTCCAGTGATATATATATCATGAGAGTCTAGAACAAAAGAGAAAATTTCCATATGCTGACACCTTGCTCAAGTTAATGGATCAAAAAATCTGGATCAAGTGATGGTGTTTTTATGTGCATGGTCAGTATCCTCTGTGAACCAGTTGCAGTTTTCTTTATCAGCCCTTATTTAATTCATGTAGGTGACTGGCGAACCTTTGATTCAACGAAAAGATGACACTGCTTCTGTTCTCAAGTCAAGATTGGAAGCTTTCCACAAGCAAACTGAACCGGTATCCTGTCTATATTGCTTTCTTTTGCATTGATATTCTTCTGAAAAAAAAAAAAAAAAAAAAAAAAAAATCACAAGTTACTGCTTATAGTTTATTTTGGCAGTGAAATCTAGTTCAATCTTATTGATCCTGAAGCGCCTAACATATGAATTAGTGACTACATGCAGTTATTATCTTACTCCCATTAGGCTATTCGCTTAACAATTTTATTTCATTTATCTCAACACTGGAGAGCGAGTATAGATGTCAAACTTGGTTCTCTTTAAATCAGCAATTGTGTGCAGTGGTCCTTATAATGCCAATCCCCCTATGATTTTTTCTGACATATTTTGATTTTATGAAATTGGTTATGCCCTTTTATGAGATTTAAGTTATTCCAGTGTATGCTTTTTTGGTTTTTCATCCATTTAATTTTTCTCTGTATTACATTCAAATACAGGTGATAGACTATTACTCCAAGAAGGGCGTTGTGGCAAATCTCCATGCAGAAAAACCTCCCAAAGATGTTACAGCTGAGGTGCGGCAAGTACTTTCCTAGTGAAAGTGAGCCAAGCAGAGGTTCACAAATTGGATCCATTTAAGCTATAAGCAAATGAATCGTCTGGGAATTAACATTCCTGAGTTTTTATTCACATGTACTTGATATACTGTCAAATGATTTCATTGGTGCCCATTGCAATGATCTACCAATATTGCGGCTGCCTTTTCTTTAGTTAGATTTATACCCAAACAATAAATATCACAGATTTAGTTGGAGCTCAGGTTTTTCTTGTAGTAATTTTTTCCTCAGTTTTCCTTTCAGGCTGTAGATACTTGATATTGCCTAACAAAACAACAGATCCACTGAGAGAGTCAAGGAGCCAAAAAATTAAAACCAAATTTAGAACATAAATTACTAGCACACAAAACGTAAGCAATGTGGAACAACTTATTAGCTGTGAATCAAAGCCAAGCAAGGTCATTTATCCAACGGTTTTCTTTTTCGAGCATAATCTACCAAATGATCATTGTTGTATTACAATCTCACTTCTGAACACTGGGGAACCTTCAGACCTATATGTCCACAGTCACCTTGCTATCAAGATGAGTGAATTCTTGGAAGAATGCCTTGAAATGCTCGTATGAATGATTCACATCGTCAACAGCACACATTTCTCGTATACTGTGCATCGATAATTGTGGGGCACCAACATCAACTGTACGAATCCCCACTCCACTTGCTAAGATAGGACCGATGGTTGAACCACAACCCATGTCATTGCGAACCACAAACTCCTGTACTCATACAAAAATCTGGAGATAATCATCCACCTTTACAAAAAGTGTCTTGGAGCTTTCATTTCAATTAAAAAGTGTTCTAGTTCTTAAAGTTTTACATCGTTTCCCCTTAATTCTCATTCGTTGAATGCTGGCTAAACAAGAACAAAATCCAACATGATTGAGAATAGCAATGACATGCTAGATTTCAAAAAAATAATTGCATAGAAAGCATGGTAATTTGTTTATTATAAATTTATTGCAATTCCGGGTAAGATGAATTTTAGAACTCCGACATCTAAAATGAAGTTCCACCCTCCCATTTTGAAGAAAACTCTAAGCTAACAATGTATTCCATCTCTTCTTAAATTCATATAATTTGAACTAAGATTTATACCACAATTCCAAGACTCAGCCTACAGCTGACATAATGAGATTTCCATTTTATCAGAAAATATACCTAAATTCAGAACTTGTAGACACCCAAAAGTTCTTAAAAAGTGAAAACAAACCTGAGTAGGAAGGTTATGCTTCAAGGCTATCTCCTTGAATATGAAGGATGTAACAGCATTAGTTGCATATCGTTGATTAGCGTTGTGCTTGATGACGAGTCCACCATGCAACTTGGGCTGATGATTATCCTCATGTCTTTCCTGAAAAATAGTCCCAGATTAACACAATGCAATCAGAGACATCATAACAAATTATGAATACATAAAACAACATACCATGTAATTAGGATGTAGCGCATGGGCCATGTCAGCAGAAACAAGAAAACTCCTCTGGATTGATTTCTCAATCAACTGAAAAAAAAAAAAAA
>JAJEJH010001437.1:0-26774 GCA_026122585.1 Anacardium occidentale | reverse complement strand
TTCACCAAAAAACTAATAAGACCAAACAAATTACCTTGGAGCTGTTCTACATTCTACGTAAATAATACAGTATAAAAACAACAAGGTGTTTCTAGACTAGTTATTAATTTTAAGCCATTAAATAAAGTATTAAAATGGATCAGATACTTAGTACCAAACAAAAAGGATTTATTAAATAGATTACATTCTACAATTATATTTTCTAAGTTCGATATGAAATCAAGGTTTTGGCAGATTCAAATACATGATTAAGATAAACACAAAACAACATTTAATGTACCTTTTGGTCAATATGAATGGAATATTATGCCTTTTGGTTTTAAAAATGCTCCTTCAGAATTCCAAAATATAATGAACAATATATTTAATCCATACCACAAATTCATAATATGTTATATTGATGATGTATTAATATTTTTGAATCCTTAGATCAACATATTAAACATGTAAAAATCTTTGAAAAAGTAATTAGAAAAAATGGATTAGTATTATCTGCCAACAATATAAATTATTTTAGTCCAAAATTAGGTTTTTAGGTCATGAGATTTATAAAGGAACATTGTTGTCATGACACATGTCATCATCTCATTATTGTTTTGTTGTCATCATCAGTTACGTCACGTTGAATTATTGATATCTTCATGGGCCTTAATACTTTGCTTGTGATTGGTATTTAGTCGTCTTAGGCCTTAGTTGTCATGGATTTATTGTATCATAAAATCCTACATAGTTTTCATCATAAAGGTTTTAATCTTATTCTTCTACTAATCTGCTTATGCTAGGGTCTTGACAGATCAAAATAATGAGGATCTTCTTCTTCTGGGGGTACGGTTTCATCAATTCTTTCTGTTTGAGAATAACTTGGAGAGCCATATTGCATAAGAATCTTTTCTAATTGTTAAGGGTTCTGACATTTAGCAAGTTTGGTCATAATCATAGATTTTTTATTCATAAATGTAGATTGATGATTTTGAGTGTAAAATTTGGGATAAGTTTGAATCCAATTTTGAATTTTTGAGGGCTTAATTTTTCAATAGAGAAATTAGCCTACTATTTTATAATATCCCAGGGTTAGAAATGTCTTTTAGGCTAATAATCTAGGGTTAGAAGTGAGAAGTTATAGTGTAAATTAGAATTAAGAAAGTTTAAGGGTGAAATAGATATTTTCTTAAGTTAGATGGCTTGTGCATGAATCATGTTGAAGGGGTTATTCATGTAAGCGTGGGAAAATGGTAGTTTTCCATTTTTCTAACCATGCACGACTGTGCATGGTTAGGCATACGACGGTGTATGCGTTGTCAGTTAGCCACCATAGTTTTATGTTGATTTTATCTCATTTTTTAGCTTATTTTCACCTAAGGTTTCTTTCAATTCCAAAGCTCCCTAACCCTATAAGAGAATAGCAGTATCCAGAGGCTTCTAATCAAGCTAGAAAGTGAGATTTTCTTTGAGAGAGAAGTAAGGTTGGCTATGGCTAGATGTAAGTGTTTCTTACCTTTTTTCGTTTCTTCTTTTGTGCTTGTGATGCTTGTTTTGGTTGAGTGGGATTGATCCTAGTATGTTTGTGATTTTCCTTACATGCTTGCTGATATAGACTTGATGATGATGATGATGATTATGCATACATAAAGAATATGTATGTTGATATGTATGTATGGATGTGATTTGAGAGGTTGAGATGATTTAATGTGATTATTGGTGTTATGGGTGGATTAAACATGTGTTTATGAAGTGCTTTGAGTATGAGAATTGATTGAAAATGCTTGATTTGCATTTGGTATGAAATTGGATGGGAATAAGCTTGATCAGCCTCAACCATATTAAAGTAGAATAAGATGCACGACTGTGCACCCGTCGTGCATGCCCGTGCAGGTCATGTTTTGCATGGTCACGACCATTTTCACGTACTCATGCACGACCAAATAACACTAGGTCACGACTATGCATACTAATGTCATGACCGTGCATATGCATGTAATGAGAAAAGAACTAAAATCACAAAAACTAGTATGACCAAGTTACACGACTGACACATGGCCTGTGTAAGCTTATGCATGCCCATGCACTTAGTCACGCACGCCCGTGCATCAGACAGAAATGAGACTTTAAGCATAAAACAAGGATGACACATAGTAAATTCAGTATAATGGCTTTAAAACAGAATAATAAGATCAGATAAGCATACATGATGTATCATATGCCTATCATGACATGACTTACCATATAGTATTTTCAAAAAAGGATCCAAAGATCCAAATACATATTTTCAGTTAGAAAAGTATGATGTTTTAGACATCTTTATAGAGATGAATACGAGGAGACACTTGTGAGTTTCAGTACACCCAGTACGAGAGTCAACATCAAGGTCTATAACCATACTAGCCATTATATATAGGCATATATTGGTGTGCATTTAGTTAACAACTTAGGTTTCAGTGCTTAGCACTTAGTTTCAAACTCAGATTCAGTTACTACTTGTAGGTTAGTTAGTTACTGTCTGCATATCAACATAGAAAACTTATATGATCAAAGTGTATGTAATAGCCTAAGGGTAGAACTATCATTTAGGTTCTGAATTTGGGGTAAAAGAGAGATTTCCTTGGTAGGAAAGAGTTTTGAGAGAATTCAGGGGTATAAGAGTCTTTTAGAAGCCTTTTGTGGCTTGTAAATAGATATTCTAGGAGAATATTTTATGTATGGGGTGAAAGAGAGTGGAAATTGAGATTTTCACTGCGTACACAATCGTGTGTCTTGTCATTTAGCCATATATTCCTTTTTATTTTTCCAGTTTGTGTATTTTCCCAGTTTTTTTCAGCTTATTTCATTTTAACCTTCTTCTTCCCATAGCTCCAGTGAACCCTAAAGTAATTGAGAGAGATCCCCCAGTAGCTCAGTTCTAGATTAAAGATTCATAAGCTCCTAGAGAGAGATCCAGCTTTCATGGCCAGAGGTAAGTGTTTTCTTACCTCTTTCATTGTGTTCATAGCATGTTTTGCTGGTTTGAGCTTTTAAGAATCATTGTGTGCTTGTTAGAAGTTTTATTAGCATGCTTGAGCTTTGAGATGATGATTTATTGGATGATTGAGTGGTTAATTTCATGATTATATGTGTATATTTCTATATACATGTGTTGTATGCTTTATTTATGATATGTGGCGTGATTGAGACACGGTTGTGATGAGATATGCATGCTAGCAGTAACCTTGATTGTGTGTTGTTGTTGGATTGAGTTTAAAAGAGTTTTAGAATGGGATTTCTGGGTTTCCAAACGTAATCTACAAAATTTGAGTTCAACACACGACCATGTATGGATACACACCTGTGTGGCCTCATTTCTGCATGAGCATAGCCTTGCATGACACCCATATGGGTATGAAAATCTAGACACATGCCCGTATACTCGAGTGCACATGCCCGTGTATCTAGTCCCAATTTTACATGCCCATATAAGCAAGAGACGAGAGTGTTATGAGGCAGCTACACGTCTGTGTAGTGTGGGACACGACCTTGTACCTTGTATGCATGCCCGTGTGTTCACACCACACACCCGTGTGGCCAGCCAAAGTTTGTAAAATGATTCTAGAAGCTAGCACACCCAAGGACACTACTAACACACGATCCCATGTGCTTTCACACAAGCTCGTGCACCTTAAGAAAAGTAGAAAAAGAATATTTAAGCAAAGTTAAGCCATTCGAAGTCATTTCTAAGCACATAAAACTCAGTAATAAAAATATATAACAGCATATCATGCATGATTATCAACATAGATCACGACATGTCATATCAGATGTTTTCAAAAAACAGAACTAAGGATCTAATAGTATGATTTTAAAGTATAATTATACGATGTTTCGAATATCAGTTAGAGGTGGATACGATAGGGCACCTGTGAGTTCACACACCTACTAGAGAGGGAAACTAGTATCCGCTAGAGAGAACATGGTCTTTGACTAAGCTCGTTAGAAAGAGTGCTAGTTGTGCATTAGTATTTTTAGTAGGATTGAGCTCACACAGTCAAGGTGTCGAAACGCTATATTCATCAGTCTAGCCAATATAGTAGATATTTTCAGATATAGTACTTTCTGATTCATTTTTTCGGTACATATTGTATGTATTTATTCAGAATATTCGAATCATAGTTTTTATATCAGAAAGAGATTAAAAAAAAAAGTCTTCAGAAAATCATACCCAACGGTAAGTTTTATGGCTTTTAACTACACATGACATTAGCATATACATTTCACGTCATGTACAACATCTCTTGAGAAACATAGTAGAATAAAGTAAAGATTAATACAAAAAACAGATGTACTTCAGAAAGTAAAGATAATAAAGAAATAAGAAAACAATTAAGTAGAATTTTTACGTGACGAGTCAGGTAACCAGCTAAGTGTAAAACCTGCTTGTGTTGGAGATAGGAAATGTTTGCTGAGTGATTTTCTCACTCACCCCTCCTTTCTTGTTTCCTTTTTGCAGGTCAGTGAGTAGAGAGGTCTGAACAGGGGCGAGACAGTTGTTAGTTTTGGGGATATGGCTCGGTAACAGATAACATGTTTGGTTTGCATGCTTTTAATTAGTTATCATGTATTTATGTGTGTATTATACTTTAGTATACACTATATGAGTATTATGTTTTATACATGAGTAGTCTAGGGTTTTTATATACATATTTAATATTTTCAATTTACTATCATAGTAAATTCTATTCACAATTTTTACACAGAAAGAAATTTTAAATTCAGTAGCAGCAGCAGCATGTCTTATTGTAAAGATCCCCGTCGCAGGTATATTTTAATTATGATTTATAATATGTATTTCTGCAGCGCACAGTGACTTGTGATGGGGATCGCTATAGTGTCGAATCTCTATATTCATCATTTTACGTAACACAATAGTTGTTTTCAATTACAATATGATTTTCAGTTACAGTATTTTATTCAGTATGATTCAGGATCTTCAGATCACAGTTTCCAGTATAAAATCAGTTTTATAATTAACCCAAGCGCATCAGATATGATTTCAACATATCATTTCCATATGATGTAAGACCCCTTACTAGATGTTACAGTATTGCTAGTATTTATTTATTATATAGAAAACTATATTATTTTATTTTATTTTCTTAATGCCTGAAAATCATTATCGATCATATCCAATAGGAAACCCTACACAAAACTATATTGAAAACATATGTAATACGGAAGTTTATAAAATAAGTGTGGTGAAAAGCTGAAACCCACTGCACAGTATCCTGATAAAACTAATATTTTATTATTAATACTAGTATATGAAAATACAAGTGATACTGTATATCCCATATGCAGGAGCAACATAAGCATGCGAGCTAACATGTTATCTACTGAAAATTGAATACATGCATACATACATATACGAAACTGAAAACCTCAGGTAAAAACCCGCTTGAGCTGTATCCCACTTATCAACCACTTCGTGCTCCAAGTTCAACTCCCCAAAACACCAACCTGTAAGAAAGGAAACTGATGGGGATGAGTGATAAGTCATTCAGTAAGCATCTCTTACCTCTACCCTCAAGTAGACATGAAGCTGATACATATCTGGCTGGCTACTAAGCTGATGAACTTAACTAAGTTCTTAGATAGCCTAATAGCTTCTTCTCTTATCTTATTCTTTGTTTTTTTTTTTCATTAATGCTTTCTTGCTCTATTTCTATTTCATTGTTAATCTGATTACTAGCTTAATAGACTTTATTTTGTCTATAGTTAGTCTGACTGTTTATCTGATAACCTTAACTGAGTTTATTTTGATCTGCTAGAATATTCTTCTTTAGTTAACTTACTTTTCGAACATTGTCTCATGTTGTGTCATAAACACATATATGAGTATTCGTAAATAACCCAGAATGAAGAGAAATCTGAGCGGTCTAACTTGACTCACTAAGCTTTCTTTCTGATATTCATTATCATTTCTCTTTTACTGCTCTACTATAGGTTTATTCTGTAAACCTGTTTATTCTGTTACATATATGTAATAATCTATACCGATTTTTTTTCTGGTATTTCATATTTTGTTTGTAGTACTAGCTATTAGATTATATGATAATTTCTCTATTCTGTTTATTATTCTGTCATGTATTGTCACATGATTATCATGTATTCTGAATGTTTACTGTTTTACTGTTTCTCACTGATTAATCATAAACTAAATCATTTTTTATTGTGTATGTCATATGGAAATGACATGTTATGAAGTATGCTAAAATCATATCTAGGCCTTGGCCTGTTTACAGAAATCATGTGTTTGAAAACTGTTTACTGAAATACTGCTGGTGGATTTGAAGATCCTAAAATAACTGAAAAGTTGATATAACAGTTGCTAAAATACAGAAAATTGTATCTAAAAATCATATCTGAAAACTGTATTGCGTAGACCGATGAATATAAGGATTTGGCACACTAGCCATGTGAGTTTCCTATGCAAACACGTGCTAGAAACTGTCTACACACGTGATGCTACTGATATCTAATCCTCGGATCATCAAACCCTAAGCTGCTAACTGAGCACACCAGCATATACTAATATGTAGTGGCTAGTATGAGCATAGAGCTCTTGATGTTGACTCCCGTAAGGGTGTGCTGAAACTCACAGATACCCCATCGTATTCATCCCTAAAATCAATATTTTTCTACTGAAACCATATATTCAGATCTTTTGATCCATTTTTGAAAATACTGTATGACATGTCATGTCATGTAATGCATATCATGCATGATAATTATCATTTCTTTTCTTTTAATTACTTTTTGTACAGATATATATCTATTATAGTTATATTCTACATATACTCAATGTTATATTATTTCTGTAACTTATTAAGTTCATTAATAAGTTCCATGTAACTTTTCTGAGTTATGTTATATTCTGTCATTGTATCTGTCAGTTTACTGTATCAGATCTTTCATAACTATTATTAATTCTGCTTTTGTTTCTTTCTGTGTAGTTTTGATGTCTGTTCCTGTATATGTATACATACATATACATTTACTATATTCGTCATTATTTTCCTGTTTTCATCTGTTTTCTGATCATATTCTACTATTCAAACTATTTCAACATTACTATTAAATTCTTCTCAATTAATACTGTGAAAGTGTGACTTTGGAGGTTCTCGTATAATTTTCTGTATCTCTTTCTTCTTTAGCCTTATCTTGATTCATAATATGATATTTTTTCTCTTATATTACTTAGAATACGAGACATATTCTTTTATTACTAAGATTCTACTGACTGGGAAGAAAATTATACGGGCGTGCACTATCGAACGCACAGACGTGCATAAGCCTACACGGGCTGTGTGCCAATTGTGTAACCTAACCGTGCTAGTATCTAGAAATTCTACTTATTCTTGAATTCTGCTAACTCACAACCGTGACCCTCAAGCGCACGGTCATGGCCTTACTAAAATCAAGTCGTGTATGGCCTGCATACACGATCGTGACCCCACTGAAATAAAAATGCACAGGCGTGCATACACGAATGCACGGGCGTGCATCCAACTCTGTTTCGACACCTATGGTTGAAACACGTAAGATCACTCCCAAAACTCAACCCAAATCTATCAAACTTCAATTAAACATACTATAACATACAAGCATGCAACATATACTGTTATTAACACATTTTTCCCATCATTCATAGCCAAATCATACTAAAATCTCTCTAAACCCTTAAATACACACACACACACATGTATCAAGGGAACTAAGCATGCTTCTACCTCTAAATTTCTCATCTATATCATCGTTATCATTTCGTGAACATGCTAATACACTGAAAACATGCTTTTATAACTGAATTAACCCAACTAAGAAAACATAAACTCTGGAAACAAGAAGAAGGTAAGAAGATACTTACCTGGAGCTGCTAATGACTTCTATCTCTCTATCTCTAGCTGAATCCTGGCTAAATTGGCTGTTAAAAGCTAATTGATCTCTCTCTCAATTTGATTAGGGTTAGTTGGAGAGAAAGGAAAGGAAAAGCTGGCTGAAACTGGTAGAGGAAAAACATTGCTTTATATACCAATAGACATGCATGAGCGTGCATGACGAGAAAGAGACACACCGGTGTGTGTCCAAAGATGCACGATTGTGCTCCTTCCACAAGCTACATACAAAGCCAACAAAAAGG
Organism: Anacardium occidentale; assembly: GCA_026122585.1. NCBI lineage: Eukaryota > Viridiplantae > Streptophyta > Magnoliopsida > Sapindales > Anacardiaceae > Anacardium > Anacardium occidentale. Next base: position 18,607 of record JAJEJH010001437.1, on the reverse strand, counting down.
CCATTCTACCCTTCTACCTCACTGAAACTGATTCCTAACTGAGAAATCTCTCTTTTAACCCCGATTCAAGGCCTAAAAAGGCCATTTTAACCTCGGAATGTTACATATGACATATACAGCATGGCATTAACCAGTATGTGATTAATCAATAAAAACTATGAAACAATATACCTGTAGATGATAGTACAGACGTGTAATGAAACACGAACCACAACTTATGAATGATATAACAAAATATAAACTTCAGAACATTATACAAAATGATTAGTTTATTATGATCAAAGTATTTTGCTTAAGGGATGATTGTTCTATGGTCAGAGATAGGAAACGCTTATTGGGTGAACTTATCACTAATTCTCTACTTTCCTTTCTCTTAGAGTTCAATGTAGTAAGGACTGAAAGGAGGTGATAGTTGTCGGTTGGGATTCAGTTTTCAGTTGTATATCATGCTTATGGTTTGCATGCTCATACTGTTTTATATTTGCATATGGATGTACAATATAGATACATATGTACACATGTACTAGCGTAACTATTCAATATGAGTTTTTTAGTATATAAAAGTTATTTTGGGCCATATTTCCTTACTTACACCACATAGTTTTTCGTTGTCATATTTCAGTTCAGTAATTAGGTATTTTTGTTATGTATTATTGGAAATATTAACTATTTTATCTATAATAATAATAATTGTATTTATTATTGTTATTTTATAGTAAGAGTATGTACAATAATATACAACAAAAATGTCTACACACTTGATGTAATATTTCCTTTGTAATTCTTTAATTTGTGGCCCAAAGGGATTGGTGATAAAGAATCACCAGAAACAAATCTAGGCAAATAGAAAAATGCTAGTGAAAAATAATATTGGATTTTCAAAATTATTAAAATTTTGGGAAAACAAGTTAAAAGATTGTTGAACTGAAACAAAAAATATTGATTCATTAGGGCCAAAATATTTAAACCAACCTTGAAACCATTTTGGAAAATATCGAGGGTAGGCTTTGTTAAAGATGAAAAACCATGATTGGGTATTTGGTTGAAGAACGAAGATGTTAAACCATGCAAATCTATAATCAAGCTAATTAAATCTTTGTGGTATAAAATGTTGAGAAAAAGCTTTAGTTTCCATGATGTGTTGTCCCCAGTCTTTTGGACAAAGGACTTTTTTGATTTTACATTTGGAGAAGGCTATTTTAGAGGGATTTTATTTGCAATAGTTGTGAGTAATTTTGATAGAATCAATGTCAACAAGGGTGAATTCATAATAGGTTCTAGTTTTTAATATATCTTAGGGTAGAAAGAAAAATTTTTCTGCAAAAATTTTTCTGGAAAAATTTTTGATAAAGTCTTTTAAAAAGAATTTTGAAGATATTCAGGTTCAATTACTACTATAGTCTAAAAATCTGGTTTTTCAATATATTGTGGAGCCTGATTTATAATTGGGAGTAAAACAAGAGCTTTTAAAGAAAAGGCTTATTTTTATTAGAGTTTTCTGGTAAGGTAGAAAGCCCTGGTGTAAGAGGGGTAGAAGGGCTTGTTGACTTGACCAAGGCTTGTTGGTAGTTAGATAGTAAAAAAGTGACTTCTTTATCCAATAAGGCATATGGATTTTTGGGGATTATATTGTAAAGATTTTCTGGTGTTATTGGCATTTTGGCTAGAGGAGTTTTCATCGCATAAGATTCTTTAGTTTTTTGGGTAGAATTCGACTTATGTTTTTCACTCATTTTGGGTTTAAAGATTCTTGAATTTTTTCAACAAATACTCATGAAACAAAAAATCATGAAGAGTATTGTCTTTTCCTTTAATATGTTGAATCTCAAAATCAAAACATGATAAAATTGCTTGCTATCAAGCAAATATTTGTTTAGAAACCAAATTTTTTACATTTTTATGTAAAACAGACTGTGATGCAAAAGAATCAGTTTTGATTAGAAACTTTTTATTGATTAAATCATCTTGAACTTTTGAAACATTTAAAACAATTGATAAAACTTTATTTTTGATGATTGAATAATTCTTTGGGCTCCTAACCACACTCCTGAATGGAAGCAGACTATTGATTCTTTCCCATCTAATTCTTGCTTTAGGATTCCTCCATAACGTAGTTCAGAAGCATCGTTCTTTATAATTGGATAAGCTAATGGATTCAAAATGGTTAGATAAGATAATGATTTAACCTTGGTTTTTAATTTTTTTTTTACTAGATTAGTGTGATTATCTGTCCATTTTGGAGGATTATTGTCTAATCTTTGATATAACAATTCATATATTTTTCTTAGGCTAGGAAAAAAAATTCTAAAACATAATTTAGACATCCTAAAAATCTTTGGAGCTAATTATTATCAGTAACATCCCATATCAACTATGGGTAAATATAATAAATTTTAAAACAAGAATGAAAATTACCTATTTTCATTAGTAAATTTGATAAAATGAAATTTATACCCTTAATATATATATCTAATATAATATTTGAATAAAATAACATAAATATCATTTTATTATTAAAATTAACAGTTGACTTTTGATATATAGAAACAAATTTAGTATTTTTCAAATTTAATATGTAAAAAATTATTATTTTGTCAAACTTTGTCTGAAAAATAATCTTTCATCAAATGAAATTTTGTGAGAAAAAAAATGACTATTTATTTACCATACGTGATAATATTTTTAACTCATTATAGATAAAACAAGAATTGTAATTGTTTTTAAAAAAATAATAAAAAAATAAAATTTGTGTATTATTAATAAATAATACTAATTTATATATTAATAATATTAAATATTTATTTATAATTTAAATTAGCTAACACAAAATAGTCCACATAATACTTATTACAACAAATAATTATACAGTTAATGAAAATTACATCATGTAAGGGCATGTAAACGCAAGGATAGAAGTGTGGTTGATTTAAATTATTGAGCCATTCTTTAACCATAAAAATTTTTATTATTCATTTTGATGGAAAAATAATATTCTAATCAAATTAAATACATTAAATTTATATATTAAATAATATAATATGATTTGATTGATTAATTATTATTGCATAGAATTTATAATAATCAATCAAATTAGCTAAACTAAAAAGTGCTACCTAAGGTTTTCTTAATCGTATTAACAAATTGCTACTTATAAAAAGTTTAAAACTTCAAATATCTAACCGCTGATCAAAGTTATAAGAGTATTTTTATCTTTTAAATAAAAATTTTAAAATAAATTTCATAAAAAGTATTAAAATATAAATTAGTAATAGTTGACAATAAAATTTAATAAAAATTTTAAAAAATAAAATAAAAAGTTAAAAAAACAATCACTACTGCTAGTAGTGTCATCGACGGTGATGACTGCCTTCAATCTCACTAGGTAGCCGAAAACAGTTACCTGATTTTATTGGTGGTTGGATTTAGTGTACGATGGCTCCAGCCTTAAAAAATCTGACAAAGACGATCAAATCTAGTTATCTTGACCATTTAAAATGATAAAACATGATCAGTGTTAAATATTCTGACTGTTTTCAATTTTCTGTGATAGTAGAGACTGCTAGATCTCGTTGCCTCTACCATTGTGATAATTACATTTAATCGTCAATAAAATTAGGTGATCATTTTTTGTCATTTGGTGATGTTAAATATTTATTTTATTTTTTAAATATTTATTACTTTATTTTAATATTATTTATATTAAATTTTATTTTAATAATAATACTATTTTTAAGGAAGGGGTGTTTGTTATTTCACATATATTTAGCTTTTTAAATTTTGATGGGTGGAAATCATCTAGGTAAGCCTTGCGTGGGACTTCGTCGTTTGGCCATCAAATTATATTATTTTAATTAAAATAACGTTACTCTTGGGACTAAGCTAGCAAGTTAAGATGGACTTCCTTGCTCCTCAGACGGTTCTCTTCTGATCTCAACTTTTTGGTCGTTGCCGTTATATCATCACTGGTCCCACGTAAAACAAATGGTTCAGATTCATAGTTATATAAAGTCAATTACGCCGCGTTAAGTCTCCAGACTCCAGCTATAAATAAACGTGGCGTAGGTCCCTAAGATCTCGGCTCCACTCTTCCTCTCTCCTCTTTTTATGACTGTTCATTGAAACGACATTCGTTTCGTTTCATAACATTTCGATTGGAAACTAAATTAAAAATAAATAAATAAACGAAATCTAGCCGAAGAACAGCAGAGAGAAAAGGTAATCGAAACGACAGATGTCGGACGCGTATTGTTCGGATTGCAAGAAGAGCACGGAGGTGGTGTTCGATCACTCTGCAGGGGACACGGTGTGTTCCGAGTGCGGACTGGTGTTGGAATCGCACTCCATCGACGAGACGTCGGAGTGGAGGACGTTCGCAAATGAATCGGGCGATAACGACCCAGTCCGTGTCGGAGGTCCCACAAACCCGCTATTGGCCGATGGCGGGCTCTCAACGGTTATCGCGAAACCAAATGGCGCTTCGGGTGAGTTCTTGTCGTCGTCACTCGGTCGGTGGCAAAATCGTGGATCTAATCCGGATCGGGGTTTGATTATGGCTTTTAAAACTATCGCTACTATGTCTGATAGGTATGGATTGAGATTGCTTTTGTTTCTGATCTAGGATTGGGTAACGGGTGCAGTATAGTTTGGTTGAATTTTTTGGAATTACCAGTAATTAATATAAAGCCGAGTTTCATTTTCCTTTATCATTATTAATGTTAATTTAATGGGCTGAAAGTTTGGATTTTTTGTTTGATTATTTCGTTTTTTCAATTACTTTATCATATTCTACACGACAACAAAATTAGGAAATGAGAAAATTGTTCAGGTGATGACCTGAAAGAAAATTACTTTATTACGTACATCTTCTTTTCCAAATGAAAAAGTAGACATGAACTGGGGCATTTCTTATGTGTTAGGCAAAGGGCGATTGCGTAATTTTTTTGTTCATGCATAATGATGGGTCCTCTCATGCTAATAAAGTGAAATTTGTGTTTCAGGTTGGGCCTTGTGGCAACCATTAAGGTATGCGACTCATTCATATGATAGTTGGGTTATTTTATTGATGGTTTAACACTCTCTTCTGAGAGTAATATGTGAGATTAATTTATGACATCAAACCAGCTTCTATGGTTTTAGAAATTACTTTGAACATTATTTGTAGAATGTATTTTATGATATTCAATAGACCAAATAAGGATTATTATATGATAATAGTGACACTTGATGACTTCTTGTAGATTCTAGATGTCTTATTTTAATCAGGGTATTACAGTCTTTAGTTTTATGAGATTTCTTATGCTTCATTGAGTGACCGGAATTGGTAGCTTATTAAGCGAGACATTGGATTTGCTCTATTATTTTTTAGGATCAAATCCAATGATTTACATGGGAGGTCATGTCACAGTTGTACTATAGGATTCTCTTAGGTGACTTATGTGTAGGATTCAAATATAAGAAGCTGTTTTTTGGCTGTTGATGCAGTATGAAGGCAAACATAATGACAGATCCGCAACTGAGCGGGCGTATATGCAGTCTCTGCTATTATCACCACCTATCTTCTTTTACACATTATTGCAAGAATATTCTTGTGTATTCTAAGTTTTATATTAATGGTTCATTTATTCACATGATACTAAGTAATCCATATTATGTACTTAAAAAAAAATGATCCATTACTTAGGATGTAACTTGGTATAAAGACTTGAGATGTGTAATACTAATCTTGCTATGATGTTCCTATTAGAATATTTCAATGGGCGCATGTTAATAAACTTAAAGTAATAAGTTAGCTTTTAATACTTACAATTTTAGGATATAATTTTGGTAATATGTTGTTTTGGCTTCTTCGAAAGGATAGTTTCTGCTGATAAACTATTTTGATTTGTTTAAATGATTAGTACTTAATGTGAGCTTATATCTTAAATTTTGTAGCTTGTGCTCTTAAAATCTGATAAGATTCCTCCTGCAAAATTGAACCAAACAGAACAAGCTAGCCAACAGAGCACGGATGGTTATGAATATTCTGGTCTTTTATTTACTTAGCAGGATTACACCCTATTCACACTTACTGCCACTACCAAAGTTGTATGGAAATAACAAACAGCACTTGACAATTGGATAATCTCGGCAATTCTAGGAGCCTGTGGTCTCCCTGTTACCTAGCCACAAATCTTAATCCAGATTCCTTTTTCTGACTTCTATTCCCCAATATATTCTTCTCCTCTAACCTTTTTCGTCTTTTCACTTACCTGCTGCCTCATAGACTCTTTACCTTTTTCATGCCTCTCCTCGAAAACTGGTATAGGCCTCATCATTGCATCTTTGCCACATATGTTTTTCCTTCTTCTCATATACACCTTGAGAGGTCTATCAAAATCATATATGAATGTAACCTTTATATAATATTTTGTTACTCTGAAGCTTTTTACCTCTATGTTGTTAATCTTCCTATGGATACACTTTCTAATAATGAAAACTCTTTCCTTTAATGAAATCTCTGCAGCTGATTATATGTTTGTTTCTCTATATCTTTCATTTTCCCATAACTGAATCATCAAAATAGGACTTAAAAGTTTATTAAGCATGAATTTTTAGCTGAATCTTTTATAGCAGTTGGTGAAGTGATGATTAAATTTAAGTGTCTGCAGTCATTGATTTTCGTCATAATATAGCTTACCATAGACTTGCTTGTTTTGTTGTGCTATGTGAATGATTTTCTGTGAGTGTGCTTGAAATTCTTGTTTGGTCTTGTTCTATGCTGCAAAAAACTTTGTAGGTAATACATTAGATTTTTTGGATCTGAATATTCTTGCAAATTATTTGGTAACTGGTGACATGTGGCTAGACCATTGTTCATATTTTTTCAAATTCATATCTTTTTTTGATGTTGAAGGATGTAAGCTATTAATGAAAGAAAAGAGTTAACTTAAGCATTGAAGAATAGAGTTAGAGTTTATAGAGTAAGGGATTAAGAAAGTTATTTTGCCTCCCTGCACTATACAAAATAGGTAACAGCCTGCTCAATTGAGATTAACTAAGAAAAATGTATCTGAAAATTGCTAGCAACTAAAGCCCCAAATGAAAGAAGCAAACTAAGTCCTTTACTGTGCTACTGTTTTACTCTTTTCTTAGCACAAATCTGGTTGTTTCTTTCAAGCCAAGTTGAAACTACACATTGCCAAAAAGCTAGTTGTAAAAATAGGTGTGGAAAGTTTTATTGGGGTGTATACGGCCTCTTCCTTTGGAATAGTTGGATGATTATGTGTTTATAGAAAAAGAGGCTAATCTCCTCTTACTCTTTCATATAAATTCTTGTTCTTACCTTTCTCCTACTATTATCCTTTTTAGGTTTCTATTTTTCTGTTGCTCTCTTTTGAATCACTACATTTTCCTTTCTTCCTGTTATTTTCTGCCTACCGATGTATATCTAAGTCAAATACTGATGACAGAATCTTATTTTAGGAAGCTAGTTTTTCTTTTAATCAGACTTATCAGTATTTATGTTCAACTCTGTGTCACAAACTGTTATACATCAATTCAGGTTCAACTGGAATGGAAACTGCTACATATTAGTTCAAAAAAGAATATTATACTTTTGTCTTCTGCTGGATATATATTACTTCTGCGCTTAATGTGGTTCTCGGGTTGAGCCTCTGAATTCTGTTATTGTAATGGTGTCTGAAGAAAATGTTTCCTGCACAGTGCACCAGACATTTTCATATACTTGGATTAACCTTTTTATTTATTTATTATGAAGTCAAACTAAGTGTGCATGGAGTTGGAATGTGGTCTAACATGGTTTAGTGCTAGCTCACATGCAAAATCTGAACCTTCAAGGCATTAGTGCAACATCTTTTAGAGCAATGAAATATATCCGTTTGAACTTTTGACCTTCTCAGAGAAATATAAGATGAACTTAGTTCATATATTTGACAATTTTGTGGACCTTCAATCTTCAATTTTTGAGGATGTGAAAATGTGGTTTTGATTTGTGAATTTACCAGACTTGTAGGAACTAAGAAGAATTTAAATAGCTGTAGAGAAATTGAAGATATCCCAATAGGTAAGAGGAATAGTTAAATGGAGAACCCTGGTAAAGGTTGTAGGTTGCCTACTTTCATTTTGCTCTGTTTCTGGGTGTGTGGGGGTCTGTGCAAATTGTATTAAAATTCAAATGATGGTTGATGGATTAAAATACAAATAAATTGATGCAAGGAAGATTTGGAATCAATAATAATGATTGCATATCTAACATGATGTGTATCATCAAACTGTTCCTTCCATGGTTTTCTAGTTATTCCATTTTTATTTTCAGCTTTAGTATGTGATACATGTAAGGTTTTTTGTTGTCTCTGATGCTTTGTTTCTGATTGTGTTAAAGGATCGGGCAAATGAGATATATAAGAAGGTGGAAGATCAAAAATCTAGTAGAGGAAGAAACCAGGATGCATTATTGGCTGCTTGCCTGTACATCGCTTGTCGACAAGAAGACAAGCCACGCACTGTTAAGGGTACAGCCTAAGATTCTCTTAACATATGGATCCTTACTCATTTATCTTTCCCTTTGTGTATGAGCTTCCCTGAACCTGTGGATTTCAACTAGAAATATGCTCTGTCGCCAATGGAGCTACAAAGAAGGAAATTGGCCGAGCAAAAGAATACATTGTCAAACAGCTGGGGCTGGAGACTGGTCAGTCAGTGGAGATGGGAACTATACATGCTGGGGACTTCATGGTGGGAGTTTATTCTCTTTCCTGATATATAATAACATATCATTTTGTTGGATTTTCCTTGGTTGTTTATCACTATTTATATTGGATGGTGATACTAACCTTTTTATGAATGTTTAGAGGCGCTTTTGTTCCAATCTTGGCATGAATAATCAAGCAGTGAAAGCTGCCCAAGAAGCTGTTCAGAAGTCGGAGGAGTTTGATATAAGGTAATTTGATGTTTTTTGCTTTCATCATTGTAGATTCTACACAAGTGTTAATGTTCTTGTACATATATCCATTTACATTAAAGTTGAATATTCTTTCTGATTTTCAGATGGTTTATTATTGCTTTTGTTTGCATACTGGGATTTTAACCTCTATTTGGTGGGGACGACTGAATGTGGGACAAAGTCTAATTTATGTCACTAGATTCTTACCAAGTGTTAGTGTGTACATATGTTTAGTTTAACTATTTTAATAGATGTGAACATACAAGTATGGAACAAGCTAGTCTATACCATACTGAGAGTAGTACTATATTGTTCAAAGTCCTGATGTTGCATGAGACAAATAACAGTAGTCAGTACAGAAATGGGCCACATGCAGCCCCTTTTTTTCAGTAAAACCAATGGAGCTCATGTTATTAGAAATTGCTTTGATATAGTGTAATTCATTAAGAACAACGAAAGAAAAAAAAGAAGCTTGACCAATCCTACTTCTTTTTCAAACTTTACTACTTGCAAAATATCTCTTCCTGTCGCTGTGGGATATCATATTTGAGCTTCAACATGTTTTTTGTTAGGTTCTATGAGCCCTAAAACCTAGTTTGTAAATGAAGGCTCAACAATAGCTAATACAATGACTGTCTGCAACTAAAACAGTTCTAATTACCAAAAATATGAATTAGATTAGGTCTGTGGCGATTCCTATAAGGTGTCGAGTTCTGAGTCTCCTCATGGACATCTACTTGACAAAAAGGCTGTTGTTTGTGTTTCCTGATAATTGTTGGGTTTGATGGTGTTTCAGTTTTGAACTCAGGTTTGCAAAGAGAGTTCAAAAGATTTCTGAATCTATATTAAAAAATAAAAAGATCAATTACTGTATTAATTTATTCTCTTATAGTTGGATCCAAATACTCTTTTTCCCATTTTATTGTCACACTTATTCTCATTTAACTTATGTAACTGGTAGATCTCAGGAAATTGCATTTTGTGTGCTCTTGAATGTTGGGCATGAATTTTTTGGATCATTGTTATGGGAGTGAACATTCTGTAGAATGGCTGGAGTTTTTAAGTTCATGAATGGCAGTAGATGCATTAAAAATTCTTTATTAAACACTGGAGAGCAACATAGCATGTGCTTTCCATAACTGTCTCATGGTATAATGTGGCATATTGAAATTAACAAGTGACTGACATAGGATCCTGTGCATTAGTGTTTTTGTGCAGATTTAAGCTGCCATGCCTTTGAGTAAATTGTATACATTTCAATTAGAGCAGAGGCTTACTTATAGCTTATGTTATTTGCTTTAGAATCCATTCTATATTTACAACAATTTTGCTTTGCCTCATAACTTTTGCAGGAGGAGCCCTATATCAATTGCTGCTGCTGTTATTTATATTATAACTCAGCTTTCAGATGACAAGAAGCTGCTCCGAGGTTTGATACATCATCTTAGTTTTTTAACTTAAAATCAACTTTTTATGAACATATTTAACGTTCTGACCATGAATGTATTTAATTTTCTTAATGGATTCTTGGATAAATGCAGATATTTCACTTGCCACTGGAGTTGCCGAAGGGACAATCAGAAATTCTTACAAGGATCTTTATCCCCATGTCGCAAAAATAATACCAAACTGGTATGCCAAGGAGGAGGATCTAAAAACCCTTTGCAGCCCATAAACTGAAGAGCATATGATAAAGGTGAAACCAACAGCTTCAAACTTAATTGTTTTTTTTTTTTTTTCCAGCTGTCTCACTTCAGTGTACTAAGAACTGTTAATCATACAAAGTATGAAGGTTATCTTAGATGGGAAAAAGCAGAGAGAGCTACTCGTAATTTATTTATTTTTAGTTTATGCTGAAACAGGGCCACTTGCCCACCTGGAGCTTTTATCAAGTCAATGCCTGAATGTTTTGTGATTGCATGTCTAACTTGACATAGTGGAATTAAGCCTATGTTCTATAATTTTTAATATGATAATTCTAAATGAAGTCAGATATTGATTGAATAAAAAAGAAACGAAATTCATGTTGATTTCATCAAAGTGGCTCAATCAAAACTCCATTGACCGTCAGGTTCCTTTATAAAAAACATAATAAATTGAGGCCTCTCGTGTTCCTTAAGGAAAGGTAAGGGAGGTTTTTCAAGTCGGGCTTGCATGATAGATATCTTGGGACGTAGTTGGTAAATTGTCTGCAATGCTACAAGTGGGACGTCTTGTTAGGGGGTTCGGAACGAATACCAGAGCTGATGCCCAAGCTTGTTGACCATCGACTTTCTCGGTTGCAATTTGGTTTAGCTAGATTGTATTGAGTCATACGTTAGTGGACGTGGAGGTGAAGCAGATGCAAATAAAATGGTCATCGTGAGGAAACTAGGAACTGCCAGAAAAACGTTGAAAGGCGGACATGTTTTTATTAACAACCTCAAGATTACCAAAGTGAATTTTACTACTATTTTTATATGAGGATTCCCTCACAATCCATGTTTAACATTGTTTACAAATAGCAAACAAATACATTCGGCTTTGCCTTATACCCTTAACTCAGCGGCTGCTCACTTCGAACTCTCACTACCGTCATAATCCTTCACAGGAATCAAAACCGAATGCCAGTTGAGAAGTTGTCACCAACTGAACAAAGAGAGAGGCGGGTAAATGGGTTTTGCTTTTATTGCAACAACCAATAAGAAGTTTGGCCTTGAACATAGGTATAAAAATTCTCTTACTGTAGAGAATTGGAAGATAATGAAGAACGCCAAGTTAACGGAGATAAAGAAGCAAAAGAAAAAAAGATTGAAGAATTACCAAAGGTTTCTCTCAATGCAACTTGGGTTCTTTGAAAGAAGAAGTTGAAGGCAAAGTGGACAAATTATTTTTGCATATTTGGCAGACTCAACAAGCACACTCTTATATTGATTAAACTCTTCATTAGTCAAATTCATAGTAATAAAAAATATGTCAAAACTTCTCATCAGTTAAATTTATAATAGTGACATCCATGAAGATGATTCAAGATTGTCAGACAAATGCTACTCTAGCCCATAACTCAGAAAAAACCTCGTTCAAGATACAATCTTTCCTTGAAGCCACAACTAAGAAATGATGGTCTATATATATCTTAATTCCTGCAATTTGTCCAACATTAAATGCTAGATTTTTATTGTTAGGGAGTCATTCCTCTCAACTTCGACAATCATAATTAAATTGTAATTATACTCTTATTGTATCGAGATCACAATGGTGCCAATCAAGTTACCAACATTTGTATTTCATAAGATAGTTATACATATAACCTTAATCTTCACTAGTATAAGTTCCTAATAGTTGAAGGCTTAAGGGCAACATTGGAGATCAATTAATTATTGTTTTAGAATTGTAATCTTGCTTTCCATACTTAGATTATAACATTATTACAGATGTAGACTCTTAGTGTATATGATTAAATTACATTAAAAACCAAGACTCTTCAATTTCTTTTATGTGTCTTTTCGTATTCCTATATCAAACTCTCCCATAATTAAGTGTACTCATTGGTGTAATTTTTCACACCAACTGTTTGGCATTAGAGGAAGGGCACCATTGCAAGCTCTCATATATTTCAAATATGTCATTCCTTACCTTGTCATAACCAAAATTTCTAATGGCATCTTATAAATAGAAAACTACCAAATCAATGTCCACCAATCAAATCAATGAAAACAGTCTTAGTTACAATGCCCTACATTTTGATCTTAATCTCATTGTTAAAAAACAATGAGATTAATGGCTAAGGGGAATTTCATGTGCCTTTTGAGGTGCTAACCTGGATAGTTGCTCTAACAGTCACAATTCATGTGTTTATTCAATGACTTGACAATGATGCACCAGTCCCCTTATTAGTAACTTGTGTGAAGTCTTATGCTTCATGTACAGGTATGTTGAAGTTCAAACTTTACAACTAATCTTTTTGACAATATAAATCTATGAAACATCATATTTGAATATTGAAGTGACACTTTTCATTTGAAAGTTCATGTGTTTACATGTATGCCTAGATAAAAGTCTTTAGGTTGGTATCGTTAGATGAAGGGATCAACATGAAACTTGATCTTGAGGAACCTACAAGCATATATGGTGGCCAATCTAAAAGTGTTTATAGTTTTAGTATTATTCTAATCTACAACACATATAATACAAGAAAGCTAAAATAGTGTTAAATGTGTCAAGGTTAAACAACAGGTGCATGAGCATGGATATAATAGAATGGTGAATAAAATTTTTCTCCACGTGTGCATAATTCAATAAATATATAAACATGAACATTTTAACAACCTTACTTGGTCACTTGATATATTGAAATTGCATATTATAAACAAAATAATTAAACATAAACTATACAAAGTCTAATTCATACCTTTGTTGATGGCTTTACAAGTCTTTTTGTGGCAAAGAAACGACACTTGAATAATGTTTATCCACCCACGAGTAAGGTGGTGCTTTGGTATCCACATAAAGCACAAATAGAGAAGCTAACCATGTATAAGAAGGGTTGTTAGAACCTTGTGCATGGGTGTAAGTAACGATAGGCGTGCATGTGTATATGCAAGCAAAAGTATTTAAATTAAAAAATCAGACTTCTTTATATAAGAGTTAAAGCATGGGTTTTCATCCAACCCCGTGATATTTATAACAACTCAAGGTATGGGCTAATTGAATATAAATTAAGATAATCATCCACCTATGACAATGTACGATAGTGTATGAATCATACACACCTGTTACTAGACCAAATCATCCATTTAGATTGGATATGAATCTAATCTAATAAACTTCATAGATATTTTCTTACTTAGGATAATACACGACCGTACAGTCGACTGTGCACGATAGTGACTAGGCCAAAATATCTATTTTAACTTTTAGTCACATCTATTCAAATTTAAAAAGTACTTTAAAGTTTGTCTTTTCACCTTTCTCTTATGATTTAGTTCAACTTGGACTTCAAACCATGTTGTGTCGAAATACTTCTTGAGACTTACACTTATTTATTAAAAAATAAACTTGATTCATCTTGATTAATCCAATTATTTTTTAATTTGATCAATTTTTTTTGTGTATGACTTATAAGCTTTCTAAAGAATCAATAGCGTATAGACTAATATCAAATTTCTTACTAAATAACTATTTGTATATAAACTAAGAATAGGCTTTAGCAAGGCATCATGACCACCTGATCTTTAGAATGTCAACATTTATACTTGTAGCCTTTCAGCAATATGATTATTTGTATAATTCAATCTTTTCATCATCTTATATCTCTTAAGGTTAAGACATAGAAGTAGTGTCTACTTTAAAAAGTTTTTATAATCATAGATTGACATTAGAGTCTATAATAGATAACATTGGATTGGGAAACAACCTAATCTCACTATGATCATAGATTTTGAGTGGTTGTTGACATTATCTAGTTTAGGCTGATCAAAGATGTTAGACTCCTATGTGTTTTGATTTGATGAAAAACTTAAGTTAAAATATCTAACTTGTTTTTATATGAAATAGTCATAACAAAATAGGATAAGAGGTTTATATTTTATAGGTTTGACTAGACACATAACTATGTGTGTCTTAGTAGCACAATCGTGTGTGTCATATATAAGGTAACACACAAGGTCTCAAATCATATAGAAATTTGTGTAACAATATTTTAGGATGTATGATCGTGGCACTTGCGAGCCACAATCGTATGACATATAAAGTGAAAATGCAATATCAAGGTTCTCATATATGTCTAATAGGGTAGATGTCAAATAGTTATTACTGGACACATACCTATGTAAAAAAGTTCATAAGACCATATGAAGATCAAACTTTGTTCATGTACATCTTAGAGGGGTATTATGTGTAAAATTATATGACCTTTTGAAAATTTGAGAAAGTGAATATATGAAGGCACACGATTATATATGTAAAGCATACACCCATGCTAGATTAGTGTGACATATAAAATTTGACCATTAGACTGTATTTATTATCAAGAGTACGATCATACACTAGAAGAGCATAATTATAAGTCTTTCCAGGTTTTGCTTCAATGATTCTCAAATCAGCTACAATGATTATTTTCTCCAAAACCTATAGAAGCCATCTAATTTGAAGGAAGAAGGGGTAAAGAAAATCAAACTTCACACTTCTACTCTTTCATTCTCTAATTTTTCTTTACTTTTTTCCTCTAAGCATCATGGTAAATCTTAAGAGAGTATATGTGTGAGCTTAATTTTTGTATTAGTCATTGAGAGATATTTCTTTCTTGTAATTTCAATAACCCAGAGGCATAATCCTATGAAACTGGTGGTTGGACAAAATCCCATAAAATTATTGTAAAAAGTACAATCCCTTGTATCAAAACTAGTATAAAAGATAAAATCCTTTAAATCAAAAATATTATATCTTTTAGGTTATTGAAGAAAATAGAGAAAAGATCTCAAACATAGTGATTAGAGAAGTGAATGTAGAAGGCTTGTAGAGAACCTCCAAACCATTATAAAAATCAACTAAGCACTCTCTTCTCTTTCTCTCTTTAGTTGATTACTTTATATTTGATTTATGTTTATATTGTTTATATTCACTTGGTATATTTAGTTGTTTTATTATTTATTGTGCATAATTGACTTTGGGCGAAATTTTTTTTAAGTTAGGAAAAATTTTTTAAAAATCCTATTCACTTCCCTCTAGGATTGTTTAACCATTTACTGTATTTAGGGTTTTACAAAAGATACGCATTTTTATTATAGAATGCAACAAATTCTTTGTTGGTGTACCAAAGCCTTTATATAGATCTTGACATAACCAATCACCACCTTTATGGTAACCTTCTTTATTATGACACATTGAATGATGTTAAACTTATATCGATCCTCGCAGAAGACAGTTTAGTGACCTCAAGTTCAAGGATTACATGTACCTTAGTTTATTAATAAAATTTATTCTATAGATACTGAAACAGGCATTCATATAGATTCTTTTTATGAATTTGTTTGGTGGACACATCTTCAACGAGTACCCATATGTTATACCAACTATCGACAATCAACGTCTATATCTATAAACTATTACTACCTTTTAATGGAAGTGTTTAATACTATGATAGTTTCAAATGTATTACCTATGTCTTTAGTCATGGTAACATCAAGACTACAAATGATTCTATAATGACTACCAATATATACATAAGGTCCATACGATTAGTCATCTAATATCCTGATTATGGTTTTACTATTTTAAGAATATTTATTTTAACATTTATACACTTATAGATAAAAAGCATTATTGGGAGTTCCTTATATATGATTTAGCATTAAGCAGGTCTTGTTAGAAAGACTGACTCTAGAGCACCAATTATAACAATCTCTTACTTGTGTTATAGCCAATTATCCATGTAAAGAATATTGGACCATTACACATGCCTATCATACTTTTATTATGAATAAAGCATCTTGAAACAACCATTCATTTGCTTATTTACAAATGTTCATAAACTTTATCTTTTTTCAGTTATTATTGATAAAGTGAAATCACTATAGTAAGAAATTAGATGCATAGTAAGACCTTAACTCTAACGGCTTAGTATTTGAATATTGAATCAACTATGTTTAGAGCCACCATGTAGCATCCCAGGTTAGAAAAGCCCTTAGGGAAAGAGTTTTGGGGTTAGAAATGAGATTCAGAAAGAGATTGGGAGTCTAGTAAAGTTCAGGGGTGAGTTAGTAAGTTTTCGGAGCCATATGGCTTTCGTAGGAATCCTTTCGGAAGGATTCGAGCAGGCGAGTGAGCGGAAAATGGATTAAGCCCATTTTCCCTTGTGCACGCTCGTGCGCCTTTGATGCACGACCATGCATAGCATATTATATAAGTGAGAGCCGAGAGAATTGTCATTTCTTTTCTCACCCATTTTCATTTTAGCCAAAGTTTCTCTCCTCTTTTCAACAGCTCCCAATCTTAGGGAAGAAGTGTCGCCAGCCATAGCTCCTGATCAAGCTAGAGAGCATAGAGATTAGTCCGAAAAATAGTTTTCAGAAGCAATGGCACGAGGTAAGTGTTCTCTTACCTTTTCCTTGAGTTTCCCAGCTTGCTTTGTAAGTTTTGATGCCATGGATGAGTTATTTGCATGTGGATGAATGTTTGGAATGAGTATATGGCCTTGCATGTTGAAATTGGATGATGGATTTCCATCCTTGTGCTTTGCATGCATGTTGATCATGTTTTAGTGAGAGAAAGTCAATGTTTCCATGGTGAAATGCTTGATACTTGATGCATGTGAGAATTGATGCTTGAATTGTGTTGTTTGTGGTGCTGGGAATGCGTAATTGAAGTGTTAAGGCAATTGAATGTGAATTGGTATGAGTTTAAGGCAAGTTTCCAGGCGGTGCTCTTGTTGAAGAACAAGACGCACGGTCGTGCGCCTGCATGGCACGACCGTGTGCCTTTGTTTTTCCAGATACACGCCCGTGTGCACGCCGTGTGCACGGCCAGAAAATGCACCTGCACGCCCGTGTGCCCGCACACGCACGCTTATGCGTGCTCTTTCAGTGGAAAGTTTCCAAAATTCCAGTAGCTTGCACGGTCAGACGCATGACCCCGTGCGTTCTGGCTCACGCCCGTGTATTTTCTTTGCACGCCCGTGCACCTGCAGATTTTCAGAAAAAGAAATTAAAATATGAAATAAAGCATGTGCATTCAGATTAAAGATATAAATGCTTCAGATAAGTATCAGGCAAGCACGAATTCAGATAATAAGCTGCATATGCATATCATGGCATGACATGTAGCTTCAGAAAGGATCAAGGGATCTGAATCCAACAGTATTCAGTATTCAGAGCCCGATGTACGGGTGAGAGCATTAGGTGGAACACGAGGGGGCATCTGTGGGATTCAACCTTCTGACACCAGTCAGGACGCTCAGCAGTATTTCAAATTCAGTTTCTGACACCAGTCAGAATATTCAACGGCATTCAGATTTTACCATCTGACACCAGTCAGATTGGGTAGCAGTATTCAGATTCAGCTTTCTAGCCAGTAGCTAGACTGTTCAGCCCACATGGCCAGGATGTCGAATCCCTGTGTCCACCAGTCTGATCAGTACAGCAGGTACCTTCGGGTACATTCAGATAGAGGTATTCAGATGCATGCATCCATGAGATATTTCAGTAGCATGACATGACATACGCATCATGACATGTATAATAATGAGAATTCAGATAAATCAGATATTCAGAATAACAGTTTCAGATTCCAACAAGCGCATAGATGTATGAATAGGGCCGAGGCCCAGGTATGTTTGATTATATGATTGTTTGTGCTTGCTTGGGTTTTGAGGGAAGTAAGGAGCCCTTACTGGGTGATCTTTATCACTCATCCCCCCTCCTTCTTCCATCCTTTCAGATGGTTTGTACTATTTCTGAGGAGCGGTTGGATCGAGGCTGACGGAGAAGGGCACACACGCACACCGCGATCTCAGTATGTACGATTATGGTTTTGGACCCGTGTGGTCATGTGTATATACCTTATGTACTCTGATGTAAATGAACAGTATATGTATATGTGAGAAAGGCCATTGGGCCCGTTATACAGAACAGATATGTATATTTTCAGTTGATGTATGTATTTCAGCTTCCGCATGTGTAGAAATGTATA
>JAJEJH010001436.1:11088-26778 GCA_026122585.1 Anacardium occidentale | reverse complement strand
TATGTTGATTCGTCTCCCTTTCTGGTATTGGATTTTGTTATCTTTCTCAATCTTTCCTTTGTGTTTTTGTTTATTTATACGGATTTTGACCATGAATATATTCTTCACCGAATGACATCTTACCACCCAAGGTTTCGTTTAATGACAAATAATCATCTGCAAAAATTTTAAAAACCAAATATCTATCCTTTTATCATAAAAAGACCAAAATACATTGTTTAGAATTTAATA
This sequence comes from Anacardium occidentale, assembly GCA_026122585.1. Classification (NCBI taxonomy): domain Eukaryota; kingdom Viridiplantae; phylum Streptophyta; class Magnoliopsida; order Sapindales; family Anacardiaceae; genus Anacardium; species Anacardium occidentale. The sequence goes on along the minus strand of JAJEJH010001436.1, from coordinate 26,547 downwards.
ATATTAATATTAAAATAAAATTTAATATAAATAATATTAAAATAATAAAAATTATTAACAATTATTAAAAACTTAAAAAATACAATAAATATATAATAAAGTAGCTATCATCGCTGACAGCGGTGACCACCTTTAACTTCACTAGGTGGTTAGAAACGATCATCTGGTTCTATTGATGGTCAAATCTGATCATCTTTACTAAATTATTAACGGTCGAATCTGATCATCTTTACTAAATTATTAACGGTCGAATCTGATCATCTTTACTAAATTATTTTAATATTAATTTATTTTAAAATTTTTATAAAATTTATTTTTCATTTTAATTCAAAAAGACAAAAATACCCTTCTAACTTTAATCAATGGATGAGTATTTAGCTTTTAAAACTTTTGTAGGTAACAACTTATCATTAAACGAAACCTTGGGTGGCAATATGTCATTCGGCCTATATTCTTTAAGTTTGTATGTTACAGAGAGGTGATGGTCAATAATGGGAGGGTTTGTGATGCTCCCAAAATTGATTATAATCTCTCACAACTCACCCCTACAATTCCAACTTCAGACAAATATAAAAGTCTTTAAATTCATGTAATTTTCCACCCAAATCCAACAGTAATTCATCAACAAGAAAGGTAGGAAAACGAAGATCATGCAACACCAACAAACATAAATCAAAATGTTGCAAGAAAACAAACCTCAAGTATAAAGGAATTCTTCCACCAACTTAAGGGTGAACCAAAGATAAAGAAAATTACATCACCAAATTCCTTTTTACAAATGAAAATTTAAATAAAAGGAAAATAAATATTCACATGAGCCACCAAAGCATCATGGAATTCAAAGAAAGCAAAACCTTATCTAATTTTTTATTTCATCCAAAAAGCTCCATTTATAATAAAAATGTTGTCTTTTATAGGCATGTACAAACCATGGTTAAAATTTAACTAACTCTAGTTAACTTAAATACAATTTAAATGAAATAAAAGAAAACAAAAAAATACAAATTATATAAATTTCCTAAACCTAATTACAATGCTTAATTTATATGTAAACATATTGTGAAATGTCATATTTTGCATATTTGTATCTTCATGTAAATTTTCTTAGATTGAATTGGTATTGATTCAAATTTTCGATTTGAATATTTGATCTGAATTAATTATTTGAATTCGATTTAAAAAGTCATTATCATTTAAATTCGTATTGGGATTCATTTGAAATTCAAATTATCAAGGATGGGGTATTGGAGACATTATGGCAGTAATGGCATGCAAAACTGGCTAAAAAACAAAGGAATAAAAAATAGAGGGCAGAATCCAAGTGCTGCAGCATTATACCACGACACAAGAATGCTGCGGGCATGCACGTGCACACCGCGCACAAGTGCACGCAACGCACGCAGGCCTGTGTGCTTGCTTGCGCTGCAAGGCAACCCACAATGCTTGCTTCTTGCACGCATAGGTGCGTGTAGCGTTGTGCTTCTTACGCATACAAGTGTGCGCATGGTCATGCATGTCAAGACCCTTCTTTCTTTGCTAGTTTTCAACCCGATTCTTATCTGATTCAACTTCCATTTTATTATTGGTTTTGTATGGAGTTGCTTGATAAATAATAAGGCCTTGGACTACCAAAATCAATGTTGGTGATGATTAAGATTTATTTGAATATGTGACTCAAACCAATGCTTATTCTTTTCATGTGTTTGAATTTTTTCGAATTTAGTAGATTTGTATCGAGTCAGCCATTACAAGAGCATGATTAGACTTTTTTGATTGTCTTGAACTATATGAGTGCTACTTGAATATAGATCAAGTGAGGAATATCGATCTTGCAGAGAATAATGAGGAAAAATGGAAAAGGTAATGGGAATGGGAAACAGAAGAAAGGATCGAAAGAGAGTGGTACACAGAAGGTGGCATTCTATAAAATGTTTATGTTTGCTGATAAACAGAATTTGGTTTTAATGGTGGTAGCAACAATGGTACTAGTAACATAGTAATTTCAAAATGTTAAATAACTAAAGGTAATAAGGTAATTTATCTATTTAATGTTATCTTACATATCGTTTTGTATGTTACAGTTTAAAATATGTAATTTAATTGAATTCTACAAAATTTTGTTTGAAATAAATCTAGAACTAAAAACTCATTTCCTAATACACCCTTAACATAATAGTTTTATATAATATTTTTGATAAAGAATTAATTTGGTCATAGAAATGTCAACAATTAAGAACTAAAATCTTTGAAGGAATTGTAAAACCATTGGGTTGCACAAAAAATTCATCTTCTAATGAGAAATGATAGTTTATTGTCTTTCTACTTTGACCCAAAAAAAAAAAAAAAATTATAACAAGATTTTTCTCATCATGGCCCAAAATATATAAAAATTTTCCAACTTGTTTCTCAATGTAGCTATAATTGTTATCCTTAAGCAATTTTTATTTTTTTTAGTTTTAAGAATTAAGTAAAGCTCTTAATCCTTGTGGTCTCATTTATTATGGGTTCCTATTTGATCCATTAATTCTTTTCTAACATCTACTTATTTTTAGTGTTTAGTCTCATAGTGGTCTGTCAATATAATGATAAAGACATATAATGTCTCTCATACTTCTTAAACTTTTCAAACAACATAAAAATAAATAAAATAGTTATGTGAATGAAAACAAATTAATAATTTAAACTAGTCGTACCAAAAAGTAAAAGATTCCCAAAAAATATGAATATTTTAACCATTCAATCTATTGACTTTGTACAAGTTGTCAATATAATAACGTGAATAATTAAATCTTCAAAACAAGTTGTCTTGTATAAAAATCGCACAACAAACAAAGTTTTAAATAATATACATAAAAAATTTCAAAATTAAAACAATCTAACCTAACAAAATTCAAAGCAATAATGAGAATATAATAATAATCAAACAAATCTTAATTACCTAAAACATTATGCAGCTTACACAACATTGAACTATATAATTATCAATCGAAAATTTGACACAAAATGAAAGTCTAACCAACATTTAAAAATATTATCTCTATATTGCTCTTGTAATTTATCTTTTGTTAATAATAAAAGACATTTTAATTATTACCTCTACATTAGATATTAAAATATTACCAAATTATTTTAATTTTGTTACAATTTCATTTTTACTTATTAAAATTTTAAAAAAAAATACATATTTTTTTTTTCAAATAAAATAACGGCCAAATGACTAATTCTCACCAAAAGTTTCTTTAAATGCAAAGTGTCATTCAAAAACTTTTGAAAAGTCAAAAACTCATATGCTAATTAAAGTCGATAATTAAACTTAATGGTTAGCCATTAAATTTAACGAGTCAAATGGGCTTTTTCTCTTTCTGAATAAAATTTTTTAAAAAATAATTAAATTAAATTTATAAAAATATATAAAATATAAAATAATAATTAAAATTTTTTAAAAAATTTTCACTACTACTAGCAACACCGCCTTCACCAGATCTAATGGCCTCCTAAATCGAGATGATTAGATCTAGACACCAATCTAACTATGTGGTCATTTCTAGTTATCTAGTTAGATTTTTGACAATCATTACTATCGACGATAGTAGCTGTTTTTTAAAAAATATTTATTTTTTAAAATTTATCTTATTTTTGATATGAAATTTTATTTTAATATTAATATTATTTAATTTTTTATAGAAGACATTTAATATAAAATATTTAAACAATTGGATAGACAGTAGGTATTTAGCTTTTAAAAATTTTTTAGGTGGCACTTTGTCATTTAAGGAAACATTGATGGGAATTAGGCATTTAGCCAAAAAGAAGTGATAACATTGGGGATATTTTACAAAAAAAAAAAAAATCACTAGTAATATAACATGTGAGGTATACGAACAAAAATACCCTCAATATTAGTCAATGTAGAATCAAATGTGAGATATATGGACAAAAATGCTTAGAATTTTATTAAATTAAAACTAATTACATAAATAATAATAATGAAAGATATAAAAAAATATTAATTTAAGTAGTTGGTCAATAGTGGGCAATGTGGCCAACAATCAATCAGTGGTGATCTCCTGGACTATCAACAATATCGACACAATATAGTTAACAACAGTCAGCAGTAGTCAAAATCGGTCAATGACGATGATAAACTAGCATCATAATTTATAAAAATCCTATTTTATAAAATTTAGATATAAAATATAGTGAACAAAAATAATGTTTTCTTATGGATTTGAATATCCATGGGAATTCAATTCTTTACTTAATTTGAAAAAGCAAAAAAGGAATTAAGAATTTTAATTTCATTCCAAAATCATTTCCAGAGGTAAAACATTACTTAAGGAAATTACAATTTACACCTTGAATATATATATATAATATATATATATATATATATATTCTTAATTAATTAATTTTCATAACAAATTTTAATTAAATTTTATAATTTATACATTTATGAATTACTGTCTATTATTAAGGTCAAAGATGTAGAGTTTAAATTTTGGAAAAATAAATACAAAAGGCCAAAGGACATATTCCCACCCAAGGTTTGTTGAAAAGGAAAATCTCATCTTCCAACTTTTAAAAATCCAAACACTCACCTATTGATCAAAGTCTACAGTTAAGTTTAACAGTATTAAAATAACAGTATTAAAAATCCAAACACTCATCTATTGATCATAAGAGTATTTATCTTTTTGATAAATTTTTTTTTATAACAATATTAAAATAAATTATAAAATATTAAAAAAAAACCTACTACCACTTATAAAAAAACTAGGAGATCGGAAACGACCCTCTAGTTTACAAGGTGGCTAGATCTGACAACTCTATTTGACAGAGGAGGCTAAATCAGCCTCTTTCATCTTTTGTAAAAGTGGCCAGCCATCAAATATAGTCGAGAACAATTAAAAATAGTTCGCCTTAGCCCTAACAGTCGTTTTCTACCACTGTTAATGGCGAAGGTAGCTACTAAAAATGGAGGAGGTCAATCTGGCCTTCTCCATCAAATAGGACAGTTAGATCTAGCCTTCCCATAAACTTGGAGGTTGTGTTCGACCTTTCAGTTTGTTTATCGATGGCCACTGCAGTTGACAATACTATCGACAGTAGTGACTGTTTTTTTATTTTTTTATTTTAAAATTTTTAATTTTTAATTTATTTTTTGTAACGAGGGTAGTTTAATTATTTTACCAAAAAATCAGAAAAAATAGTCAACATGTGGTATTTGGGTTTTTAAAAATTAAAGTATTGGATTTTTTCTTTTAAGCAAACCTTGGATGGGAATAAGTCCTTTGGCCAATACAAATTTTAAATTTTTGAAGTATATTAGTATTTTACTTAAATTGAATTAGGATGAATTAAGAATTACTACATAATTTGAAGAACACATAAATGAAAAATATTATAATAAACTTAGAAATAATTTTATAACGTGCCAAAACAACGTCGCAATACACACCAACAAACAATCTAACAACTGAAATGCATGTCATCTTGTGACTTTAGATGTGGTTTTAAAATGATTTAAACAATTAATTTTGTTTTATTAGTGTTGATCCATTTATAATGAAGGTTTTGGGAGCCTTCTTGATGATAAATCTCAGCGAGAGGAGGAATAGAAAAAACATGGAGGCTGCTAGAGGAGCGAAGAGAGGAACAAAGTGCATGTATCCCGTCGTTAATAAAATAGGAAAATGAACAGAATTCTAAAAGTTTTTAATTTTCAAGTTCAGATTCTGCACCGTCATTTCTAAATAAACTCTCCTTTCCTTTTACTTGCATTTCCCCATATGTAAATGTATTTCTGTTTCTCTATATATATAAAAAAAAACATATATACATATATACATACATGTTATGTAACAAAACCGCTGTTTCACTATTAGTAAGATATGTCTTCAAGTTTGTATGTTACAGAGAGGTGAGGAATATCGATCTTGCAAAGAATAATGAGGGAAAATGGAGAAGGTAATGGGAATGGGAATAGGAAGAATGGATCGGAGGAGAGTGGTGTACAGAAGGTGGCATTCTATAAGCTGTTTGCGTTTGCTGATAAACAGGATGTCGTTTTGCTGGTGGTGGGAACGATCGGCGCTATTGCTAATGGACTCTCGCCAATACTCATGGCTCTCGTTTTAGGCCAGGTGATCAAATCCTTCGGCTCCGCTGGTCCTTCGAATGTTGTTCATGAAGTTTCAAAGGTCGGTGAACTCCCTGTTCACTTTCACACTCTTAATGCTCCCTTAATGTCCTCCTGATTAGGGTTCTTACTATTGATAAGAGCAACAGTTGTTTTCACTTGTCTGTGTATATATTCTGACGTCGATTTCAAGCACTATAGTTTCGTTTCAGGGTGAGTTCAGTGGCCGACATCAGGTGGAATACACCATTAATTTCATACAGGCATATATATGTGTTGGCATGTTGAAACTTGAAAAGCTATGTCAAGTGAAAGTTCTCAGCAATTACTAGGCTTATATTCATTAGGCATCCCACTAGCCACTACCCAAGGACTTTTACCTGTACAAGTTCGAAAGACTCCGCAACTATGGAGCAGAGAAACCAGATAAATATATTCATCGTAATTTGAACCTTTAATCACGATGAGGAAGTTTACCTTTATTAGTTGGGTCGATCTCCAGGATTTATATTTTTAATTTTTATAGAAAAATATTTCTATATTTCATAGGATATTATTATATATTACTTTTAAGGCATTTGAATGAAGAAATTCTTTTGAATTAACTGCCAAGTTTATAATTTGATATTAATAGGATACATATAAAATAACTCATTTAAAAGCTTGGCATCCCTACTTAGCCAAATTAATATTTTGCCGTAACAATTAAAAGTGCATATTTTAAAATTTAATTACACATATATATGTATTTGAAACTGCTAAAAAACGTTTACTAATATAAAATAAAATTATTTGATGCAAAAAATATATATGCTAAAATTTTTAGGCATATGATTTTCAGGTATCAGTGAAGTTTTTATATATGGCTGTGGGCACAGGCATGGCAGCATTTTTACGTAAGAGCAGATTTTTTTTTAATTTCAAATAATTTTAATTTCTATTTGCATAACTTTAAGCTTCTTTTTTTTTTTTTTTTCGGGGTATTTGGAGTTTAATGCATCGTATTTTAAGTATATGCATGAAATAATTATGCTTATCAAAGTGTTGATCCATCTGCTTTTCAGTTTCACAACTTCTAACTTTCATGATCCAAACTTAGACTGAATTTTTAGCATTTCTTGTGAATTGCAGAGGTGTCGTGTTGGAGAGTGAGTGGAGAGAGGCAGGCCGCGAGAATTCGAGTCTTGTACTTGAAAGCAATATTGAGACAAGACATTGCGTTCTTTGATACTCAAACAACTGGAGAAGTCATTAGGAGAATGTCTGGAGATACAATCCTTATTCAAGATGCCATTGGAGAAAAGGTAAAATTATAAACATTCAATAAATTGCTTTAAACCCTTTAATTTTCTTGCTGTACTGAGTGAGATCCTAATGGAGAGTAAACAACAGGTGGGGAAGTATATTCAACTTATGTCAACTATTTTTGGAAGCTTTCTATTTGCTTTTATAAGAGGATGGCTCGTCTCTGTAGTTGTTATTTCATGCATTCCTGCTGTAGTAATTGTTGCCGGAATCATGTCGATGATGATGGCGAAAATGTCAAGAAGCGGACAACTTGCATATGCAGATGCAGGAAATGTTGTGGAGGAAACGGTTGGAGCCATTAGAACTGTAAGCCACAGTGATCAATATTATGCATCTTGAGGTATATTTATACAAAATGTTTACTATCTTTTTGAACTGTATAAAGGTTGCATCCTTCACTGGGGAGAAACGCGCAATAGAGAAGTATAATAGCAAGCTCCAAGTTGCTTATGCTGCTACAGTACATCGAGGACTGGCCTCAGGCATAGGACTTGGTTCACTCACGGTTATTGTCTTTGGAAATTATGGACTTTGCGTATCTAAATTGATCATGAAGAAAGAATATAATTCAGGAATTATCGTTACTGCCATATTCCAAATTTTGGCCGCGGGAATGTAAGTGATTATGACATTTCACTCTGTAAAATTTATCTGCCTTAATCACTGCTTAATCTCATCATTTGTTGCGGTCTTTCGTAACAGGGCATTGGGCCTAACATCCCTCGGTGGGAATGCCTTTGCAGCAGGACAAGCTGCTGCTTATAAGATGTTTGAAGCAATAAAACGCAAACCAAGCATCGATGCATATGACACTAGTGGGATGATATTGGACAACATTGAGGGCGATATTGAACTAAAAGATGTTTACTTTAGATATCCAGCTAGACCAGAAGTGCAGATTTTTTCGGGCTTCTCATTGCATGTTCCAAGCGGTACAACAGCAGCTTTAATTGGGCAAAGTGGAAGCGGTAGGTCAACAGTCATCAGCCTTCTGGAGAGGTTCTATGATCCTGAAGCTGGCGAAGTACTTATAGATGGTATTAATTTAAAGAAGTTGCAGCTTAGATGGATAAGAGAGAAGATTGGTCTAGTCAGTCAGGAACCTATTCTATTTGCAGCCAGTATAAAGGAGAACATAGCATTTGGGAAAGAAAATGTAACTTATCAAGAGATTAGAACAGCAATTGAGCTTGCCAATGCTGCAAAATTTATTGACAAGCTGCCCCTGGTAAAGGCCCCTGTAAAAACTAGTCATTAACAACACAAACAGTTCGCTTGAGCTACATTCATCACCACACACTTTAAATTATGTTAGACAAGGCATTTCCTTTTACTTAACTTTTTTAATGCTTCAAACGATTAATTGACGGGAGAGCTTTTTACTAACAGGGCCTTGACTCAATGGTGGGTGAGCATGGAACTCATCTATCTCGTGGACAAAAGCAAAGGATTGCAATTGCAAGGGCGATCTTAAAGAATCCAAGAATTCTTCTTCTTGATGAGGCTACAAGTGCGCTGGATGTCGAGTCTGAACGCATCGTTCAAGATGCTCTGGATAAAATTATGACAAATCGAACAACTGTGGTTGTTGCACATCGTTTAACAACTATTAGAAATGCTAACATGATTGCAGTGGTGCACCAAGGGAAAATTGTGGAGAAAGGTTACAACAATAAACTTTTTTCAATATCAAATTTTTAAAATGTTCACCAGACTATTAACGCTTCTAAAACTTCGTTTATAGGAACTCACGAAGATTTAATCCAAGATCTTGAAGGGGCTTACTCCCATCTATTTCGCCTACAAGAAGAGTCCAAAGAAAATGAAGATCCTCAAATCACTGACGTAGATAAGTCAAAAACAAGTTTTGATATCATAGAAGAGACGATGTCACTGTCTAGGAGCCATAGAATATCTATGAGAAAATCGTTGAGTAGATGTTCATCAAGTAACCGACGCATTTTTGGTTTTAACCATGGTGTTCTTGACCCCATTGATATGTATGAGACCGTTGAAGACGTGGAAGAGAGACCTGACAGATCTACCAAGGTAAATGAGAAGCGTCAGAAAGTTTCAATCCGAAGACTGGCCTACTTGAACAAACCTGAGATTCCAGTTTTGTTAATTGGATCAGCAGGTGCAGTGGTACATGGTGTACTCGTTCCCGTACTTGGTCTTTTACTCTCATCATACATTAGGATGTACTATGAACCGCCACAAGAGCTACGGAAACATGCCAGGTTTCGGGCAATTTTGTGCTTGAGTTTGGGAATTATTACTCTACTAGTTGTACCCTTACAAAACTACTTATTTGGAGTTGCCGGAGGCAAACTGGTTCAAAGAATCCGTGCCTTGACCTTTGAGAAGGTTGTGCACCAGCAAATCAGCTGGTTTGATGATCCTGCAAATTCAAGGTGATTTAAAACAGGATTAGCTTCATATCATCCAGATTAAATTATGCTTCTCTAACCATGAAGTTTACCTTCAATTATTAGTGGTGCAATTGCTGCAAGGTTATCGACTGATGCCTCTCAAGTTCGGAGTATAGTTGGCGATGCATTGGCCCTAATTGTCCAGAACGTAGCCACAATCACGGCAGGGCTTGTCATAGCCTTCACTGCTAACTGGATGACTGCTTTAATAATTTTAGCATTATGTTCATTGATTTTAATGCAAGCATACCTTCAAAGAAAGTTCCTGAAGGGCTTCAGTGCAGATGCGAAGGTTAGTCTTTCCTTGTGTTCTCTGAACTCTATTTGATGAATGAATTATGCTTATAATAATCTTCACATATAAATGCAGCTGATGTATAAGGAAGCCAGTCAAGTGGCCAATGATGCAATCGGGAGTATCAGAACTGTTGCCTCATTCTGTGCAGAAAAGAAGGTAATGGATTTGTACCAAAAGAAATGCGTTGCCCCCATCGAACAGGGAGTCCGCCTAGGACTTGTAAGTGGTGGAGTATTCGGCATTTATATCTTTGTACTCTACTGCGCAAAAGCGCTCTGCTTCTACATTGGATCAGAACTTGTGCAGCATGGAAAAGCAACATTTGGGGAAGTCTTCAAGGTAAGCCTTTAACTATTTGAGCCTGTTTTTCATATCCCCTATGGATTCATTGAGTTTCTAATCTGATGCACGTTGGTTTTGCAGGTTTTCTTCGCATTGACAATTGCAGCCATCTGTGTCTCTCAATCCAGTGCTTTGGCTCCGGACACAGCCAAAGCCAAGCATTCAATAGCTTCTATATACGAAATTCTTGATAGCAAGCCTAAAATTGACTCAAGCAGCAATGATGGCATGGCACCTACAAGAGTTCATGGTGATATTGAATTTGAACACGTCCGTTTCAAATATCCAACAAGGCCAGATGTTCAAATATTCAGAGATTTGTCCTTGACCATCCCTTCTGGAAAGGTATTCAATTTCAGCACCATCCATCTTTATATTGATCGTTTTCTTTACACACTGCCAATCACTTTTAAACTTTTGTATTCTCTGTGCAGACTGTTGCTCTTGTTGGAGAGAGTGGCAGTGGAAGGTCAACTATAATAAACCTTATAGAGAGATTTTATGATCCTGATTCTGGTCGTATATTGTTGGACAATATAAATATAAAGAAGTTAAAAATAAGTTGGTTGAGGCAACAGATGGGATTGATAAGTCAAGAACCAATACTTTTTAATGAATCCATCCGTCAAAACATTGTTTATGGCAAAGATGGAGATACTAGTGAAGACGAGATCATTGCAGCAACAAAAGCCGCTAATGCACACGACTTCATAGCCGCATTGCCAAATGGGTACGACACCAATATAGGCCAACGAGGAGTGCAATTGTCCAGAGGACAAAAGCAAAGGATTGTCATAGCAAGAACCATACTAAGGAGCCCTAAAATCCTTCTACTTGATGAGGCCACAAGCGCGTTGGATGCAGAATCAGAATGCTTGGTGCAAGATGCATTAGATAGTGTAATGGTAAACAGAACTATTGTAATCGTTTCTCGTCGGCTCACAATAATAAAAGCCTCAGACATAATAGCAGTAGTGAAGAATGGCGTAATAGCAGAAAAAGGAAACCATGAGGCACTGATGAAAATCACTAATGGGGTCTATGCATCTCTGGTGGCACTTCACATGAATACCGCATAAAGAATAGGAAGAACTTATAAGGCTGGAATTCATAGTTCAGGCAAGCTCTTTACAAATTAGGCATCCAGTTCAATTGAAACTGGAAATATGAATAATAGTTGTAGATACCATATAAACTAATGGATTGCAGCAAATTAGGGCTGGATATGAGTCAAATCTGCACTTGAGTTCGATTTGTATCGTAAAAGATGAACACCAAATAATGTTCAGGTTTGATAAGCCAAACTTGTTCACTGTTTGAGTTCATATTCAATATAAATAGTCGTATTCATTCCAAACATGTTCGGAATTATGAAAACATATATAGTCGTGTTTGCTATGAATGAACATGTTTGGTTCAAGAAAAAAAAATAAAAAAAGGCAATCTCCAGATTCCCAAAAGAGAGAGATCAGAAATGCAACTAAACTGTTTGAAGTGGACAATGAATAAAATGAAAACTATATATATTAGTTCAAATATTGGTATTCAATATTGATATCGTTGCCATTGTCAATTTAATCTTGACAATATTTGTATTAGCGCCTGGTACCATGAAGAATAATTGAACATGATATTATTGCTATGTTATTTCATAAACATTCACATGACATCAGTTTACTTAATAAATATTGAATCAATGATCAAGCAAGCTGCAAAACAAATGCCTCAATCAAACAACTTAATTAACTTCATTTGCTTGCCATCCAATGCATCGTACTATGATACTATCAAAAGCTCTTATATCAAACAAATTTTAACATCAAAAAAAATTCACAACACAAAATTTTAACATCATCAAGGGAAGAATCGAACTTCAACATTTTAACATAATCAAATAGTCTGCGAATAATTTAATACATACACATTTATAGGTGATGAGAAAATGAAATTCATAAATATATTTCAATTTTATTGACATATTAAAGGACGTCATGTCACTACCACAATTCATAAATGTTACTCATATTTTGAAAGCTTGACATACAATTGTCGATCTTTTAATCTGTTTTCTTAAAATGTTACCTGTACTCCTTATAAGTCATGAAATATGCAAGTTTATCATTTATAAATACTACAATAAACCTAGACAATCTTTGAATGTCATATTCATCAAATCCACAAATATCGTTTGAGCATTAATCAATCTGAATGGTATTACCATAAATTCATATTACCTATGTCGAGTCCTAAAAATAGTTTTAAGTATGTTCCTCTCAAAAATGTGAACTTGATAATACTCGAATCTCAAGTTAATTTTTAAAAAGATTGATACACTACTTAGTTGGTCAAATAGATCATCAATCTTCAACAACAAATGATTATTATTAATCGTCACCTTATTGAACTTCTTATAGTCAATAAACATGCACATCATCTTTCTTTTTCACAAAAAGGATCAATGCATCTTATGAAGAATAGTTTGGGCTAATAAAATAACTATCTAATAACTTTTACAATTGCTTTTTCAATTTATGAAGTTTGGCTAGGCCATTATATAGGATGATTTAGAAATCAATATTATTCATAAAACTAGTTCACTGCTGACTCAACCTTTCTCTTCTGTGCCAATCTTAACAAATTGTCAGAAAATACTTCAAAAAAATCACAAACAATTAAAATATCATTGGCACTAGTAACTAAGTGATCAACTCTATCAACTATATATCTGGAACACATTTTACTCAACATATTTTGTGCTTTCACACTATATCAACTGAAGAAGTCCAAATCAAAAATCACATCAAAATTTGGCATATCAAACATAATCAAATCAACTCTCATCTCACAACCCCCCAACAGTATACTCTCACCCAATAGCATGTGACTCCTCATCAATATTTCACCATCAAACTTATTATAATTTGAGTATTTTGTTTCTTAAATTTTATTTTTGAGATGTATTTTTAATTTAAAAAAATTAATTAAGGGGCATGAAAAGATATTAAATGGCACTCAAATAATAGTTTATAAGCACCATAAGTGCCTAATAAATTGTAATTTCTAATACTTTGATTAAATAATAGACAAAATTACTATTTCCCACCCAGCCTTAAGATAATGGCTGTTTATTTACAAGTAATCTATTTTTTATTACTTATATTTTTTGAAATTTTATTTTGTTAAAGTTTGAGTGATTATAACATAAAAAATTATCATAATTTTTTATTATCAAATTGATACAGCAAATAATATAAGGGTAATTTAATTATTTCTTCATTTTTAGGTATTAAAATATTACTTTAATTAAATAAATTGTATTACAATACAACCCCCGTTTAATAAATTTAACTTAATGTATTATAGATATTTAAGTAAAATAATATTACAATATTATTTTATTATCATTAATCAAATATAATAATTATTTGTATATACAAATTTACTCAAACACTTATTTTTTATGCTTATTTATCTTTCAATTTCAGTAAGTTTATCTGATTAACATCTCCAAATTAAGTATTAAAATATTATTATTCTAATTTTAATTTTATCATAATTTTATTATTACTTATTATTTTTATAAAACAAAAGTACCATCATTTTTGAATTAAAAGAATAAGTAACATAAAAAGGGAGGAAGAAAAAAAATTAAAAACAATATTCCTTCAAATGAATAAAGATTAAAGAAAAAAACAAAGTTGTGAACTTCTTCTTTTCCTTTTCATTTCTCATTATCTTATATTTTGACTAGAAATTTACAAGTCACAAATTACATTAATTTAGTTAATTCGAATTATTCAAGTTTAAATCAAACAAGTTATATTTAAGTAACAAATTAGGCTCTTTTAATCAAATGAATTGAGTTCTAATCAATTTACATATTCAAATTCAAATTAATCCAAATCAAATTTGGAATTTTTTTAAACTAAATATTTATTTAGCTCAATTCAGATTAAATTTGGTCCTATTAGCAAAACCTTAGTATACTTATGAAAGAATTCGATTATTGGGCTTTTAAAAGGAAGCGCAAAAGATGTGGGTGTTCTTAGAAGGAATTAGGGTGTAGTTAGTAGCACATTAAATTTGTGACTCGTAGCCCTTTAATTGATTGAATATCCAGGCAAGGGCCTAATAAATTGTGCATTTTAATACATTGATTTAATACTGAATAGCTTTTTCTTTTTTTTTTCTTTTTTTTCTTTTATTTTTTTTTTTTTTTTTGCATAAGAAAGAACAAGTAAATTAAAAATTTATTATAATTTGAGTCTTCTTTCTAAATTTTACTTTTAAGATGTAACTTTATTTTTTAAAAAAAATTAACAAAAGGGGCTTAAAAAGATATTAACTTGGCTCAAATAACACTATTTGGGCACATGATAAATGCCCAATAAATTGTGTTATCTCTTAAAAATTTTACGGAATCAAAGCCCCTATCATTAGAAGCAATATTTAATGTGGAAAGAAAGCAAAGTGGCACTTAAAATTAGGCCAAACGACATTTTCCCACCCATAGTTTGAGGCTGGGACAAATTCCCACGCGCTTAAGTTTAAAAGCCCAAAATCCCACCCATTACCTATTTTTTTATTATTATTTTTATTAAAATTACTAAATTACCCTTTTCAAAATTAAAAATTTATAATAATAATATAAAATAATTTTTAAATAATATAAAATATTAAAAAATTCAAAAAAATTCAAAAAAATTTTAAAAAAAAATTGGAAATTCCAAAAACTAGCAGCCGCCACCACCGCCGCCGGCACCGGCGACGGTGGCTGCCCATAATAGAACTAGGTGACCATTTCCGGCCACCTGGTTCCCTGGCCTCCCCGTTCGGTGGAGGAGGCCAAATCGGTCGCCTCCAGTTTCGGAGGAGGCGACCAGATCTGGCCTCCTCCGCCTGAAATAAAGGCCAAAAACGGTCGTAAAGGGCCGGCCTTG
>JAJEJH010001436.1:0-11068 GCA_026122585.1 Anacardium occidentale | reverse complement strand
GAGGCCAAATCGACCGCCTCCAGTTTCAGAGGAGGCGGCCAGATCTGGGCTCCTCCGCCTGAAATAAAGGCCGGAAACGGCCGGCCTTGGCCCCACTGACCGTTTCCGACCTTTATTTCGGGCGGAAGAGGCCAGATCTGGCCGCCTCCTCCGAAACTGGAGGTGGCCGATTTGGCCTCCTCCACCGAACGGGGAGGCCAGATCTGGCCTCCCCTGGAACCAGGTGGTCGGAAATGGCCACCTGGTTCTATTATGGGCCACCACCGCCGCGGGTGCCGGCGGCGGTGGCTGCTGGTTTTTGGAATTTCCAAATTTTTTTTAAAATTTTTTTGAATTTTTTTTATTTTTTTGAATTTTTTAATATTTTATATTATTTAAAAATTATTTTATATTTTTATTATAAATTTTTAATTTTAAAAAGGGTAATTTAATAATTTTAATAAAAATAATAAAAAAAAATAGATAATGGGTGGGACTTTAGACTTTTAAACTTAAGCGGGAATTTCTCCCAGCCTCAAACTATGCGTGGGAAAATGTCCTTTGGCCTTAAAATTAAATTCTTGTACTTTCTGTCAACGCTGTGAAGGATGACTGATCATCTGTCAGGCGACAAAACTTTTGATCAAAGTTACGTAAGCTTCCTGGGGATTTTGTCAGTCTGAAGCCAAGAATAATAACCACTTTTGGGTTATTAGGTTTGAGTTCAATTCGATTGTATTTAAACAAAGTTTAAGTTTGTTGAATTAATAAATTCTTAACTCGAATTCAAATTCGAGATATGAATGGATAATTGGAGTTTAGCTAAATAAATTATAGTTAAATTTTGTAATTATATATTTATAATCACGTTACATTTAAAACCAAATGAGTAAAATTTTAAGGATTTAGTGATATTATAATCGAGGTTATATGCAAGCTGACAGCTCACCAAATCGAGCAATAGTAAGTTCAATCTCGACTCAAAAGTCAAATTTGAGTCAGTAGCTTGTAAATAGTTTGACTCGTTTGCAACCTCTGTATATTCATGCACTTTAATTTGTTTTCAAAATTTTATAACATAATTCACACTTTGATTCATATGTTACGATCAAGAATTTTAGATTAAGTTCAGACTTTTAATTATATATAAAAAAATATTTATTTTCTGTGGAAGAATCAAAACAATTTTGTTTAGAGGTTGAAGTATAACATTTAAAACTTAAGAGTGTAATTCTCTCGTAAAATCACATATTGTTGGATGTGATTATGATAAAATCACACATTTTTTATCACACATTTCTTGATGTGATTTCAATTAAATCCTCCTAAATAGATGTAATCTCTTTGGATTGTATCTATTTGGTAAGATTTTATCAATTATAATTATTTGATCATATCTTTTTTAGTGTGATATGGTTGATTTTGATAAAATCACACTTTAACTAATACAATTCAATCAAATTACTCATTTTCGATGTGGTTTTGACTATCAGATCTATTTAGATTGTTGGCAACAATGGTACGAGATAATGTAATAATTTTAAAAAGTTAAATAATTAAGGATAATATAGTAATTTATTTTTTTAACGCTGTTTTACATACTATTTGGTATACTACAATTTAAAACATATAATTTAATTGAATTTTACAAAATTATATTAGAAATAAGTATAGAACTAAAATTTATTTCCTAATGTACTTCTAACATAATAATCTCATGCACTATCTGATATAAAAGGGTAATCTGATCATATAAATGCCAATAATTGAAAAAGCAAAATCTTTGAAGAAATTGTCGAACCATTGGGTTGCACAAAAAATTCATCATTTAATGATTAATTACCCTAAAAACTTAGTGAAAATAACAGTTTACGATCTCTCTACTCTGACAAAAAAAAAAATTTATAACATGATTTTTTTCGTTGTAAGCCAAAAAATATAAAAAAATTTTAATGTAGTTGTAATTATTATACTTGATTAATTTTTTATTTTTTTTTTGTTTTAAGATATTACTAAAACTCTAAATGCTTGTGGTCTCATTCGCAATATATTACGAGTATTATTACTATTAGATTTTATTTGATTCATTAATTCTTTTATAACATTATACTTATAGTGATAAAAATAATGTGTATAATCAAATTTTCAAAACTAATTATTTTGTATAAAAAATCAAATAATAAACAAAGTCTTGAATAAAATACACATTCATGCAAATATTAAAAATTTCAAAAGTACAACAAACTAACTTAACAAAATTCAATAAAAAAAATGAGAATATAATAAAAATCAAGCAGATCTTAATCACTTAAAAAGTTTTATAGTTTTACAGTTTTACAACATTGGAATATATAATTATCAATAAATACAAAATTTTAAATTTTTAAAGTTTATTAATATTTTACTCAAACTGAATTAGGATAAATTAAGAATTCCTTTATAATTTAAAGAATACGTAAATAGAAAATATTATAATAAATTTAGAAATAATTTTATAACACACCAAAATGACGTCACAATAGACACCAACAAACAAATTTAGAAAAGAAATAAAAAATATTTTGAAGAACACATAAATAGAAAATATTATAATAAACTTAGAAATAATTTAATAACACGTCACAAAAACGCACAGTAAACACCAACAAAGAAACTTAGAAAAGAAATAGAAAATATTTTGAAGAACACATAAATAGAAAATATTATAATAAGCTTAGAAATAATTTTATAATACGTTAGAACGACGTCGCACTAGACACCAACAAACAAACTTAGAAAATAAATGGAAAATCCTTTGAAGAAAACACAAATAGAAAATATTATAATAAACTTAGAAATAATTTTATAACACGTTAGAACGACGTCACACCAGACACCAACAAACAAACTTAGAAAATAAATAGAAAATATTTTGAAAAAAATACAAATAGAAAACCTTATAATAAACTTAGAAATAATTTTATAACATGTCAGATGGACGTCGCAGTAGACACCAACAAACAAACTTAGAAAATAAATAAAAATATTTTGAAAGAACACAAATAGAAAATATTATAATAGACTTAGAAATAATTTTATAGTACGTCAGAATAACGTCGCAGTAGGCACCAACAAACAAACTTAAAAAATAAATAGAAAATATTTTGAAGAAAACATAAATAGAAAATATTATAATAAATTTAAAAATAATTTTTTAACACGCCAGAACGACATTGCAGTAGACACCAACAAACAAAATTATAAAATAAATAAAAAATATTTTGAAGAACATATAAATATAAAATATTATAATAAACTTGAAATAATTTTTTAATACGTCAGAACAACATTACAGTACACATCAACAAACAAAACAAACTCAGTTATTCAATTCACGCGCTCTCTAACAACTAAAATGCATGCCATCGTGTGACTTTAGAAGTGGTTTTAAAATGATTTAAACAATTAATTTTGTTTAATTAGTGTTGATCCATTTATAATGAAGGTTTTGGGAGCCTTGATGATGAGGAGGAATAGAAAGAACATGGAGGCTTCTAGAGAAGAAAAGAGAGAACAAAGGGCATGTATCCCGTCATTATTAAAATAGGAAAATCAACAGAATTCTAAAAGTTGGAAAAAACTGTAATTCGAGTTCAGATTCTGCACCGTCATTTCTAAATAAGCTCTCCTTTCCTTTCAATTGCATTTCCCCATATGTAAATGTATTTCTCTTTCTCTATATATATATACATACATATATGTTCTGTAACAAAACCTCCATTTCACTATTAGCAAGATACGTCCATCCGTCTCCTTTTCTGGTATTGGATTTTGTTATCTTTCCCAATCTTTCCTTTGTGTTTTTGTTTATACGGATTTTGACCATGAATATATTCTTCGCCACCCAAGGTTTCGTTTATTGACAAGTTGTCACTGTACAAGTTTTTAAAATCAAATATTCATCATCTTGTTATGAAAATACCTAAATACCCTTTATAAAATTCAATAATAATAATATTAAAAATAAAATTTAATATAAATAATATTAAAAATATATTTTAAAAAAATTAAAAATTTAAAAACTAAAATAAATACATAAAAAAACAGTCACTGTTGTCAACAGCAGTGGTCGTCTTTAATCTCATTAAGTGACTCAAAACGATTACCTGGTTTTATTGACGATTGGATCTGGTTGTCACGATAGCAAAGATTAAATCTGGTCGTCAAACCTTATTTGATGGCCAAGACAGTTAGATTTGACCGTCCCTGTCAGATTGCAACTCGCATCCGTCATCGTAACAACCAGATCTGACCATTAACAAAACTAGGTGGTCGATTCTGACCACCTAGTGAGGATGAAAGTGGCTACCATCGCTAGCGATATTGATTGTTTTTTAAATATTTATTTTATTTTTAAAATTTTTATTATTATTTTATTTTAAATTTATATTTATATAACTGAAAACTCATTTTCTAATACACCTTTCACATAATAATCTTATATTATATTTTTGATAACGAAGTAATTTGGTCATAGAATGTCATTAATTAAGAACTAAAATCTTGGAAGGAATTGTAAAACCATTGAGTTGCACAAAAATTCATCTTCTAGTGATATAATTATCTTAAGAACTTGGTGAAAATCATAGTTTACTGTCTTTCTACTTTGACAAAAAAAAAATTTATAACACGATTTTTCTCATTATCAGCCAAAATATATAAAAATTTTCCAACTTGTTACTCAATGTAGCTCTAACTGTTATCCTTGAGCAATTTTTTTATTTTTTTATTTTTTTTTTTTTAGTTTTAAGAATAAACTAAAGCTCTTAATGCTTGTAGTCTCATTTATTATGAGTTTCTGTTTGATTCATTAGTTCTTTTCTAACATTATACTTATTTTTACTGTTAGCTTCATAATGGTATGTCAATACAGTGATAAAGACATATAAAAACTGTAGTTACATTTCTTTAAATGTATCTCATACTTCTTAAACTTTTCAAACAATATAAAAATCAATAAAATAGTTTTACGATTAAAACAAATTAATAATTTAAATTAGATGCACCAAAAAAGTAAAGGATTCCCCAAAAATATGAATATTTTAACAATTCAATTTAACGACTTTATACAAATTATCAATAAAATGAAGGGAATAATTAAATCATTAAAACAAACTGTCTTGTATAAAAATCGTATAACAAACAAAGTCTTAAATAATATACACAAAAAATTTCAAAATTAAAACAATCTAACCTAACAAAATTCAAAAGCAATAATGAGAATATAATAATAATCAAACAAATCTTAAATACCTAAAAAATTATACAACTCACACAATATTGAACTATTTAATTATCAATTGAAAATTTGACACAAAAAAAAAATCTAATGAAGATTTAAAAACAGTACCTCTATATTACTCTTTATAATTTATCTTTTGTTAATAATAAAAGGTTGTTTAGTTATTACCCCTACATTAGATATTAAAATATTACCAAATTATTTTAATTTTGTTACAATTTCATCTTTACTTATTAAAATTTTAAAACAAAAATACATAATTTTTTTTCCAATTAACATAACGGCAAAATGACTAATTCTCACCAAAGATTTCTTTAAATGACAAAGTATCATTCAACAAATTTTAAAAAACCATGTATTCACCTGTTAATTCAAGTCAATAGTTAAACTTAACAGTCAACCATCAAATTTAACTAGTCAAAAGGGTTTTTTGTTTTTTTGGATAAAAAAAGTTTAAAAATAATAAATAATTAAATTAAATTTATAAAAAATATTTAGAATATAAAATAATAATTAAAAAATTGTTAAAAGTTATCACTGCTACCATCAATGCCACCTTCACCAGATCTGATGACTTCCTACATTGAGATGATCATATTTATGAATTACTCTCTATTATTAAGGTCAAAGATTTAGAGTTCAAATTTTGGAAAAATAAATACAAAAGGCCAAAGGACATATTCCCACCTAAGGTTTGTTGAAAAGACAAAATTTCACTCTTCAATTTTTTAAAATCTCAACACTCATCTATTAGTTAAAATTAATAGTTAACTTTAACAGTTAAAAATTAACGATCAGAAGAATATTTTCATCTTTTTGATAAAAAAATTTTTAAAAATAATGAAATAAATTAACAAAAGAAAAAATCATTAAGTAAATATTTTATATTTATTTATTCTTATTTTATATTTTGTTTTATTTTATTTGCTGTAAATGTTTTGTCTTTATCCCTAAGGTAGTCAGTTACACGAGCTGACATTCCAACCAGTAAACCTCCTATATTATATATTATTTCTTTTCCCATTCAATAAAGTGAAAAACAGCTTTATTTTCACTACAATTTTCTTATGGTATCGGAGCAATTGTCTCCAAACTTTATTCTTTCTTTTGTTGCATCTTTCAATCATTGATTGTCATACATATTTTATTCTTTTTTTGCTTTTCAAAATTACTGCTTCATCTTTCAAATCTTTTTCTTTTTTATAGTTGTCAATCCAACAAACCCTAATGACCCAGTTAGACAAGAATCCAGACCTGAGGAAACTCCATCCAGTCCATAATTTTTACACCCAAATGAAAATCCCAACCTTGTTCTTGTTTCCCTTGTACTCACAGGACCAAACTATCATTCATGGCACAGAGCTATGACAATGGCTATTTTATCAAAGAACAAGCTAGGTTTTGTTGATGGAACTATAACAATTCCAACACTTGGAGATCCTCTTTATACTGCTTGGCAGCGTTGCAACACCATGGTTCTTTCATGGTTGATTCATTCTCTTTCTCCTTCAATCACTTTGAGTGTTATTTGGCTTGACAGTGCAGTAGATATATGGAAGGATTTAAAGGACAAGTTTACTCAAACTGATTCTTTTCGTATTTCAAATTTACAAGAAGAAATTTATGGATACCATCAAGAAACTTTAAATGTAACATATTATTTTACACATTTGAAAATTTTATGGGATGAGTTAATGAATCTTAGGCCAGTGCCTATTTGTTCTTGTAATCCCAAATACAATTGTGGTGCTTTAGAAACTATGAGAAACTATCAGTAATTAGACTATGTGATTAGATTTTTGAAGGGTTTAAATGAAAGTTTTACCACTGTTAGGTCCCAAATAATGTTGATAGACCCTTTACTCTCAATTAACAAAGCCTTTGCACTTGTTATCCAACATGAAACACAGTTTAATTTGGCTAGAAATTCCACACCACTTGCTGAATCTAGTGTGTTTGTCAATAAAGCATACTCAAGTAACTCTACTACTTCAAACAGTTCTAATACTTCAGGTAGTTCTTCATGATCCTTTAATAGGAGAAAATTTTCAAATCCTGCTTTATAATGTACATATTATGGTTATTTAGGACAGACAGTGGATCGATGTTATAAGAAACATGGATTCCCACCAGGATTTAAGGGAAGGCAAAAACAATTTTCTCTTTCAGCAAATCAAATTGATGCAAATGGAAGTTTTACTTCTCATATGGAGAATCAAACAAAATTAGAAGATAGACAGCCAAGGATGTAGTCTTTACCCACTGGAAATAAGCATTTTTCATCTCACCAGGTTGTTCTTACACCTGTGAACCTATTTATCTCCCAAGACCAATGCAACAAACTGCTTTTGATTCTCCAACAGTCTACTTCACCTCATTCTACCTATTCATCACAAGTAAATTCACTGATCACTTAATTTACACCAATGACTCACATGTCATGTATTTCCTATTCTTGTTCCACTATGACAATTGTTAATCATACCACTTGGATCATAAATACAGGAGCAACAGATCATAGTATCTATTCTCTCAAATTTTTTAGTTCTTACAAACCAATTCGCAATATTTTTGTTAAGCTACCCAACAACTAGCAAGTTCCAGTTCTATATGCTAGAACAGTAAAGCTTTCCGCTGATCTTGTTTTATGTAATGCCTTCTTTGTGCTAGCTTTTTCCTTTAACTTAATCTCTGCCAGTAAATTAACATCATTTACTCCTTATTGCCTAATTTTCCAATCTGATTTTTGTTTCATTCAGGACCAAGCATCATGGAGAATGATTGGACTAGTTGAACAAAGGAATGGACTACATTATCTCACTCAACTAGCCAGCAATCCCAGCTCATCTATTACCTTGTCTAGTTGTATTGCTTATTCACATTCATATGGTTTTGATGTTTGGCATTTTAGACTTAGGCATTTGTCTTTTGAAAAGTTAAAGTTGTTGAATAAAATTGACTTTTCTATTACTGTGTCTGATTGCAAATCTTTGCCTACTTGTGATACTTGCCATTTTGCAAACCAGAAAAGACTCCCATTTCCTCTAAGCACTTCACATTCATATGCTTGTTTTGATTTGATTCACACTGACATATGGGGTTCCATGACAATTCCAACCATTCATGGACATAAATACTTTCTCACTATCGTAGATGACCATAGTAGATCAACCTGGGTGTATCTAATGAAATCCAAAGATGAAGTCAGATCTCTTTTGCAAGATTTTTATACCTCGATTGAAACACAATTCTCAACTAGAATTAAACTCATTCACAGTGACCAAGGACAGGAATTCAATATATGCCTTCATTCCATAAAGCAACAGAAATAATATATATACAGGAGGTGTACAAGCTGGAATTCCAAGTCATGTAACTGACTACCTTAGGATAAAGACAAAGCATTTACAACAAATAAAATAAAACAAGATCAAGAATAAAAACAAATAAATATAAAATATTTACTCAACAATTTTTTCTTCTATTATAAATTTTATAAAAATATTAAAAATATTAAAATAATTTATAATATATATATATATATATATAAAAAAAAAACCACTGCCACCTATAAAAGAACTAAGAAATCAACAATGGCCCTCTGGTTCACAAGATGGCCAGACCTGGTAGCTCCGTTTGACTAAGGAGGCCAAATCGGCCTCCTCGATTTTTGGTGAAGGCAATCAGCCATCAAATGTAGTCAGGAACAACTGAAAATGGTCCGCCTTGACTCCAACAATAGTTTTCTACCACGGTTGATAGCGAAAGCAGCCACTAAAAATGGAGGAGGCCGATCTAGCCTTCTTCGCCAAATGGAATAGTTAGATCTAGCCTCCCCATGAACTAGG
Organism: Anacardium occidentale; assembly: GCA_026122585.1. Taxonomy (NCBI): domain Eukaryota; kingdom Viridiplantae; phylum Streptophyta; class Magnoliopsida; order Sapindales; family Anacardiaceae; genus Anacardium; species Anacardium occidentale. Next base: position 1,960 of record JAJEJH010001436.1, on the reverse strand, counting down.
AGACCATTTTTGGCCTTCTAGTTTATTTATTGATGGCCATCGTAGTTGACGATGTTACTGACAATAGTGGTTATTTTTAAAAAATTTAAATTTAAAATTTTATTGTTTATTTATACTTTTAATAAGGATAGTTTAGTTATTTTACTAAAAAAATCAGAAAAAATAGTTAACAGTGGGTATTTAGGTTTTCAAAAATTAAAGTGTTGGATTTTGTCTTTTAAGCAAACCTTGGGTGGGAATAAGTCTTTTGGCCAATACAAAATTTTAAAATTTATTAGTATTTTACTCAAATTGAATTAGAATGAATTAAGAATTACTATATAATTTGAAGAACACATAAATGGAAAATATTATAATAAACTTAGAAATAATTTTATAACACGTCAGAACGACGTTGCAATATACGCCAACAAACAAATAAATTCAAATATTCAGTTCACACGCTCTTTAACAACTGAAATGCACGCGATCGTTTGACTTTAGACGTGGTTTTAAAATAATTTAAACAATTAATTTTGTTTAATTAGTGGTGATCCATTTATAATGAAGGTTTTTGGGAGCCTTGATGATGATAAATCTCGGCGAGAGGAGGAATAGAAAAAGCATGGAGGCTTCTAGAGGAGCGAAGAGAGGAAGAAAGTGCATGTATCCCGTCGTTAATAAAATAGGAAAATGAACAGAATTCTAAAAGTTGGAAAAACTTTAATTCAAGTTCACATTCTGCACCGTCATTTCTAAATAAACTCTCTTTCCTTTTACTTGCATTTTCCTCTATGTAAATGTATTTCTGTTTCTCTATATATATATAAAAAAACATATATACATATGTACATACATGTTCTGTAACAAAACCTTCATTTCACTATTAGTAAGATATGTCGACCCGTCTCTCTTTCTGGTATTAGATTTTGTTATCTTCCCTAATCTTTCCTTTGTGTTTTTGTTTATTTATACGGGCTTTGGCCATGGACATATTCTTCAAGTTTGTATGTTACAGAGAGGTGAGGAATATCGATCTTGCAGAGAATAATGAGGGAAAATGGAGAAGGTAATGGGAATGGGAATGGGAATAGGAGGAATGGATCGGAGGAGAGTGGTATGCAGAAGGTGGCATTCTATAAGCTGTTTGCGTTTGCTGATAAACAGGATTTCGTTTTGATGGTGGTGGGAACGATCGGCGCTATTGCTAATGGACTCTCGCAGATAATCATGGCTCTTGTTTTAGGCCAGGTCATCAAATCCTTCGGCTCCGCTGGTCCTTCGAATGTTGTTCATGAAGTTTCAAAGGTCGGTGAACTCCCCGTTCACTTTCGCTCTCTCTTGACGCTCCCTTAATTTCCTTCTGATTAGGGTTTTTACTATTGATAAGAGCAACAGTTGTTTTCACTTGTCTGTGTATATATTCTGTCGTCGATTTCAAGCAATATAGTTTGGTTTCAGGGTGAGTTCAGTGGCCGACATCAGGTCGAATACACCATTAATTTCATACAGGCATATACATATACAGACATATATATATGTTGGCATGTTGAAACTTGAAAAGCTATGTCAAGTGAAAGTTCTCAGCAATTACTAGGCTTATATTCATTAGGCATTCCACTAGCCACTACCCAAGGACTTTTACCTGTACGAGTTCGAAAGACTCCGCAACTATGGAGCAGAGAAACCAGAAATACATAGTCATCGTAATTTGAACCTTTAATCACGATGATGACGATTACCTTTTTTAATTGGGTCAATACCCCAGGATTTATATTTTTAGTTTTTATAGAAAAATATTTATATATTTCATAGGATATTATTATATATTACTTTTAAGGCATTTGAATGACGAAATTCTTTTAAATTAATTGCCAAGTTTATAATTTGATAATAATAGGATACACACAAAATACATTATTTAAAAGTTTGGCATCCCTACTTAGCCAAATTAATATTTTGCCGTAACAATTAAAAGTGC
>JAJEJH010001435.1:0-26807 GCA_026122585.1 Anacardium occidentale | reverse complement strand
AGAGGTCACTGGTTTGTCTGAAAATACTTCAAGTGCAGAGACAAAGCCAAGTGCTTTGCCATCTCATAGTAATGCTGAAAATATACACGCTGCATCTCCTCCACTTCCTTTGAGTCCAAGGTTATCTCGTAAATCATCTGGTTTGAGAAGTCCATCAAATAGCTATGAGCCTTGTCCCCCACCAAATGAGCTTGGTGGTGACCAGTCTCTTACCGATTATTCCGTTGACCATGGAGCAAATACTGCCAAAGAAAAAGTGGCTGATGTGCCTTCATCAGGGGACAGTATGTGGAAAGGCGATAGAATTATTCCACAAAATGATATATCCATGGTTTCAGATCCTCCTGTTGTTTTTAAGCACCCAACCCATCTGGTAACTCCATCAGAGATTTTATCAACTGTTGTCTCTTCCTCTGAAAATTCTAAGTTTGGTCAGCGGATGAATGCAAGAGAGTCAAAAGTTCAAGATATTGTTGTCAACAATGATTCCGAGGGTGTTGAGGTGGAAGTTAAAGTTGTTGGTGAGACAGGAAATGTTCAAAATAATGATTATAACTCTCCCAGGGAATCACATATTACTGTTAATGAGAAGAAAGAGAAATCTTTCTATTCCCAGGCCTCAGATCTTAGCATTCAGATGGCTAGAGATTGTTGTGTGGGAACATATAATGTGGAGGGAATTTGCCAGGTTAATGATGTCAGTGTTACCGAAGCACATGATAGGCCTTCTAGTAACAGAGAGGTTGAAGAACAAGATGTGCCAAAAGATGCACCTGTAAAGGTTGGTGCATCTGAACCTCCCATGGTGATTGCACAATCCCCTGTCGCAGCTACAAAAGGGAAAAAGCAGAAGGGAAAGAATTCCCAAATATCTGGTGCATCTTCCACATCCCCTAGCCCGTACAACTCCACAGATTCTTCTAATGAGCAAGCTTGCAATTCTGGTGCTCCATCCAGTGATGCTACACTATGCCAGCTATTGGCTATGCAAAATATGCTTGATCAGGTGATTTTTTAAATTAAATCATCTCCATACTGGTTTGCATATTCTGTGGATTTGTTTTGAGAAGCTTTATGCACTGTTGACCAACACCATTCCTTTGTTAGAATACTGTGCGATTGTGCCAGGTTACTTGTTTTGTCATTATTATTATTATTATTACTTTTATCATACTGAGGTTTGAATCAAACTAACCTACAATGCAACTTCAAACTCAGTTGTTCCTTGGCTTGTTCCTTTATTTATTCTCATGGACAGTCTATTTATGGTTCCTGAAGAATAATGATTTTATTATATGCAGTTGATGAATATGCAAAAAGAGATGCAGAAGCAGATGAACACTGTGGTTTCTGCTCCAGTTACCAAAGAAGGTAAACGATTAGAAGCGTCCTTGGGCCGGAGCATTGAAAAAGTCGTTAAGGCTAATACAGATGCTTTGTGGGCTCGTTTCCAAGAGGAGAATGCTAAACATGAGAAGTTAGAGCGAGACCGTATGCAACAAATAACAAATTTGATAACCAATTCTATAAACAAGGACTTGCCAGCCATCTTTGAGAAAACTTTAAAGAAAGAAATAGCTGCGGTTGGGCCAGCTGTTGCTCGCACAATCTCCCCAACTCTTGAGAAAAGCATATTGTCGGCTATCACAGAGTCATTCCAGGTTATAATTTTGAAGTTAATCTCATCTCTTACTTCCCTCTTTTTAGTTTAAATCATTGTGTTTTCCTCTAAAGAAAAAAGAAAAAGAAAGCGTATTCACACTCACATTATAGCCAATATCCCAGTGCTTTATTTATCTTCAGTCTATTTTATTAGACAGAGTCTGCCTTTATAAATGGAGCTGTAAGAAAGAAGCATTACTTATTTTTCTAATGATGGAGATAAATTGAATGTGTACCATGTCATTGAAGTCTTCTCCTACCCTGATAAAAAATATATGTGAGCCTAAAATAGAATCATATAATTTCTTGTGTGACAGCTAGCCTTTTTCTATCAGTTATATTCTAAATGTTTGATTCACTCCTTTTAATGCTTCTGGAATACAATGCCGCCATTCAATTTCTGTTGTTTCTGAAATATTGCTTAGCTTTTGGAGAAAATTGATCAGTATGGTGCATTTTTTAATTTTATATTTTCTTTTGCAGAAGGGAGTGGGTGAAAAGGCAGTTAGTCAACTTGAGAAATCAGTTAGTTCAAAACTGGAAACTACCGTAGCCAGGCAAATTCAAGCACAGTTTCAAACATCTGGCAAGCAAGCTCTTCAGGTAATTTGAGGTTTCAGCTCATTGCATATGTTATGAAATATTGTGTGAGCTATTACTTCCTTACACTGAATTGTTCAATCAAACTTTCTTGTCTGGAGTCCATTCCTAATTGTAAACTGCACAGCTGTTTGTTTCTTTGTTGATTTAATGATTATGTACCTTTTATAATGGATATTGATATTGGAGTTTGTACTTGCAGGATGCGTTACGATCTAGTTTGGAATCTTCAATTGTTCCTGCATTTGAGATGTCATGCAAAGCTATGTTCGAGCAAATTGATTCCACGTTCCAGCAAGGGCTTGTCAAACATGTGACTACGGTTCAACAGCAGTTTGAAAGTGCACATTCTCCCCTTGCCATTGCATTGAGGGTAGGTGTATCTTGTAAACATATTTATGTTAGGTAGCAGATTAGGTATCATCCATGGCTCTTGTTGGGTTATTATCTAAATGGAAAATATTATTTTACCTCTTGAAAATTTTTTAATTGGTTTTAGCTATGGCACATTGGAAGATACGGTGTATAATTTGTATAAGTAACTATCAATTTTGGAAGATATAGAAATGCTTGCTCGTGATAGTGATGCTCTTATTCCTAGTAAGAAAGGTGTTGTGGTGGTTTGCCTCAGAAGTAATTTCATCTGTTTCACTGTCATTTTATGTTTTATATTTTCTTTTGGCTGAATTCACGGTAAATATTGTCAATTCACTCTAGCGTGCTTTCTAAAGTTTAGCATTGAAGAGGATTTACGGTATTATCAAGCTTGAAAATATACTGGAATGGCATATCACTCAACTTATTCAAGAATACATATCATTTTATGTAAAGTTATCTTGATAGTATCAGTGGAACCAATGTTTCAATATCATGCTTTATCTGTACTATTGTTGCTGCTGTAGTCACGTATGTTTGCTTTCTATATAAGGTTATTTGCATTTGCAGGATGCAATTAATTCAGCAACGTCAGTTACTCAGACTTTAAGTGGAGAATTGGCTGATGGGCAGCGGAAGCTCTTAGCTCTTGCAGCTGCAGGTGCCAACTCAAAAGCAGTTAATCCCTTGGTAACTCAGTCAAGTAATGGACCATTGGCTGGTCTTCATGAGATGGTATGCACTTCAATTATTTTTTTTTTGCTTAAATGTATACTGACAATTGGAAAGTGATAATTTTGTTTCAGTGAAAAAGTAGTATACATAATATTATTTTTTTTTTTCCTTTTTGTTCCTTAAGGTTGAGGCTCCCTTGGATCCAACAAAAGAACTATCTAGGCTGATAGCTGAGCGCAAATATGAGGAGGCATTCACAGGAGCCTTGCACAGAAGCGATGTATCAATTGTTTCTTGGCTATGTTCTCAGGTATGTTTCTCTTATTTATGGTGTTCACCCTTAGCAAATGGTGGTTGTATCAATCTGCCCTATAGGACTTTTAAACTATTATTTATTTGGCCATGGCCTACATATGGCAACATATATTGCTGACAGGGACAAACATGTATTTATAGTATAACTGTGTATGCAGTGGGGACTCATAAGTTTGGCTTGGCATTTATTTGTGTATTCAGGAACTAGTGCTAATCTTTTGTTCTAATTTGGAGCTGTCTAGGATGTTTTGAACTCTCAAAATTAGACCTGCTGGATATTTTTGTTACACGCCTTTCAATTTCAGCCTTTTGGTATGCATGATATGCTTAACTGTACAGTCATCATCTGTGATGATACATGGATAGTTTTAACTTATGGTCATTGTCTTTCTCTTGATCATTACAAGTGTTTGCTCAATCCCAGGTCTTAACAATGGAAAGGGATCATTCGAGTATGAAAATAGTATGATTGACATGATGATGACAATAGCATCAATTTCAGACTAGCTGAGGGTTATATATACTGCACAAAACGTAGATCTAAACTCAAGGATTTAGACTTGACATTTTGTCATAAATAAATTGGCTTATTATGGACTGCAAGTAGTCGTAAGATGGTAAGTCAGTCAAAAAGCTTATGCCCTTAAAGAACACATTTCATCCTCTCAGACGCTGGCTTATCTATCATTCATATGACCAAAAGGGATGTTAGATCTATACAATAATCTTAAAAATTACTTGTCAGTTGTCATGTTCGGTACTTGCTCATGTAAATAATTTTATATATATAGTTTTTGCTCACAAGTTCTTAAATATTCTGCAATATGTAGTTTGCAGTCCAGGGCAGGGTAGTAACTTCACCAAGTTTTCTCTAGTTTTCTTGAAGTTTGGGGATCTTCAGTAATGCAATTATTTTACCTTGTTAAAATGATAGTTGAAGACTTGGAAGGATTGAATTGAGTTGTATTGACATCACTAGCTGGCATTTCGACTGCCCCGTAATCACGTTTAGAGTTGACTTTATTCACATTCCATTTGATCTTGTTCCCTCAGGTTGATTTGCCAGGGATTTTGTCAACCGTACCGTTCCCTCTCAGCCAAGGAGTTCTACTGGCACTTCTCCAGCAATTGGCTTGTGATGTAAGCAAAGAAACACCAAGAAAGTTGGCATGGATGACAGATGTGGCAGTTGCCATAAACCCAGCAGATCCAATGATTGCAATGCATGTGCGACCTATCTTTGAGCAGGTCTATCAGATACTAGGCCATCAACGAAACCTACCCACAACTTCTGCCTCGGAAGCAAACAGCATCCGTCTTCTTATGCATGTCATAAATTCCGTTTTGATGAGCTATAAATGATTCTTCCCAAATCCTAATTTGTGGAAATTTGTTAGTTGAACTTTTGGTATGTATAGAAATCTAGGAAGTTTCTGGGGAAGGAAAAAAAAGGGATTCTTTAATGTATTAAGTTGGTATTGTTAAGACGTGTGAAATAGATAAAGTTTTCCATTTATGCTTCTTTAATGATTTACATTCAATCTCTAGCATATTTCTTTATTAGCATCATTATACGCCCTCGTAAATTTATTGTGGATGATATTGTAAGTAACTAAGAGGGGAAGGGAATATGTATAATGTATCAGTTGGGATGAACTTGAATGAGCAGTTGCAGCATTTTGACGCAATTTAGAAGATAACGCTATGTTATCCTAAATGCACAGATACGTGGATTAGCCGAAGTGGCAGTATCGGGATGGTAAATCTTTGCGAGAGAGCGGTCGGCAGCCTTTCCCGCTCGGTGGAAGCAGTTTTCTTTGGGAGCTTAATTTGGTATTTGGTAGGGTTAGGTATCTATAAATTGTTATTGGGCTTTCTTACCCTAAAAGAACTACCAGAAGGGTGAGGGCAAAGCCTAAATCTGAATACTTTCTGACGTGGGAATTCCAAACATCTTGTGGCCACCTAACCCGAGTAACCTCCCCTCAAGAGTTGGGATTAGAGAATGGGCAAAATTAATTAAGTATAGATCAGAAATTTCTTTTGTATAGTGTTACTGGACATCTCCCACATGCTTACATTACCCACACCCAATCCAATTCCCAATCAAAGTGGGATACCTAACAGGGTACTTTGTCGGGTCTTCATCCTAGTATCAGCCCGAGTCTGAAGTTGTAATGAGAAGATTGAGATTCATTTCTGAGAGACTTAAGACGAGGTTTTGGCGGGAATAAAGTTGGTTCCTAACATTTTTTGAGGCTAAAGCTGTGAAAGCTGTAGTGGAACATATACTGTGGTGTAGGTAATCTCACAGTCGTGGACGCTCGAGACTTTGGCGCTGCAGTGGAATCGTGTGTGACTGACAGGCGTTTGATGCAAAATTTAGTAAGAATTGCATTGCATTTTGGACCTTCTAGATGATCAAGTTGGACCAAAACTCGTAGACAGACAATTTCCATGTGTACAATATTTATCAGGGCTTCTATTACACCAACGTCTACAGCTTCTACGTCTCATCTGGACCATATCAGATTTTCAAGTTTTCTGGAAGACTTGAGCTTCTCAACCAGTTCAAGTTGATAGCCATGTTCAAGTTTAAATATAATTGGCTTTGTCAATCTTGTAACATCTCTATTCAATTTAAAAGATACCTTTTGTGTGTTTCAACTTTAACTGACTCTGAGATATCTGAAATTGAAGATTCCTATTCTTCCTCCATAATCCAAGATAAAGATCTTCTTCTTAAGAGCCGTCAACATTCAGGTACGAGCCTTCATGTTCTCGACCTCATTAACCGCGGCTCATTGGAACCTGATAGAAGTTTATACAATACGCTGCTAAAAAAATGCACCCATTTAAAGAAACTTAAGGAAGGAAGAATCGTTCATGCCCATATATCTGGTTCCGTTTTCAAGGAGGATCTTGTTATGCAAAACACAATTCTCAATATGTATGCCAAGTGTGGCAGTTTAGATGATGCTCGCAAGTTGTTTGATGAAATGCCTGTGAAAGATTTGGTTACTTGGACTGCCTTGATCACTGGCTATTCTCAGAATGATCAACCTGAACAATCGCTTCTTTTGTTCCTTCAGATGTTACGCATTGGACTGAAACCCAATCAGTTTACCTTGTCGAGTGTATTGAAGGCTTCTGGAGCTAAGCCTAGTGATAAGTTTGGCATGCAAGTTCATGCGTTTTTGTATAAATTTGGCTACGATTGGAATGTTTATGTAGGAAGTTCCCTTTTGGACATGTATGCTCGGTTTGGTCGAATGAATCAGGCGTGGTTGATCTTTAATGAGCTAGAAAATAAGAATAATGTTTCTTGGAATGCTTTGATTGCTGGCCATGCTAGGAAGGGTGAAGGAGAGATTACTCTCAGGACATTTTCAAAAATGTTACGAAAAGGTTTTGAGCCTACCCATTTCACATATTCCAGTGTTTTTACTGCTCTGGCCAGCACAGGGTCTTTGGAGCAAGGCAAATGGGTTCATGCACATGTGATTAAATCAGGTGAAAAACTTGTTGCTTTTGTAGGGAACACTCTGCTTGACATGTATGCTAAATCGGGCAACATCGAGGATGCTAAAAAAGTTTTCAATCGGCTGGTGAAACCAGATGTGGTTTCTTGGAATTCAATGCTTATTGGATATGCCCAACACGGGCTGGGCAAGGAGGCCGTGAGGTGGTTCGAGGAAATGCTGAGAATTGGAGTTGCACCTAATGAAATAACTTTCCTTTGTGTTCTTACTGCTTGTAGCCATGCTGGGCTTTTGGAGGAAGGGCAGCATTATTTTGAAGTGATGAAGAAATACAGAATAGAGCCAGAGGAATCACATTATGTGACAATTGTTGATCTTCTTGGTCGAGCAGGACTTTTTGATCAAGCTGTGAAGTTTATAAAAGAAATGCCAATAGAACCCACTGCAGCTGTATGGGGAGCCTTGCTTGGGGCATGTAGGATGCATAAGAACATGGAATTAGGTGCTTATGCTGCTGAACGTGTTTTTGATCTTGATCCACACGATTCAGGGCCTCATGTATTGCTTGCGAACATCTATGCCTCTGCTGGCAGATTGGGCGATGCTGCAAAAGTGAGGAAGATGATGAAAGAGAGTGGGGTAAAGAAGGAACCTGCTTGTAGTTGGGTAGAGACCAAGAATGCAGTCCACATATTTGTGGCAAATGATGATGCCCATCCTCAGAGAGAGGAGATCCTTCAGATATGGGAGGAAATTAGTGGAAAGATCAAAGAGATTGGTTATGTTCCAGACAGTAGCCATGTGCTTTTCTATGCAGACCAGCAGGAGAGGGAAGCAAAGTTGCAGTTACATAGTGAGAAGCTTGCTCTGGCATTTGCCCTTATCAGCACACCTCCCGGATCCCCCATTCAGATCAAGAAGAATATCAGAGTTTGTGGTGACTGTCATTCAGCCTTTAAGTTTGCATCAAAGGTTGTGAAAAGGGAAATCGTTGTGAGAGACACGAATCGGTTTCATCATTTCTCTAATGGCTCTTGTTCCTGTGGAGACTACTGGTAATGCCAGACCAAATTTGAAATCCCAGTTACCAACAAAGGTATGAGCTAAGTTTTTGTTGTTAAGGAACATCAAAATTATCCATCCCTCTGAAATTAGGATGGTAGTGGCCATGAATTGAAATTTTATTAGCACCCTGACTTTCAAGGAAAGATTAACTTGCTACAGGGGCATTCATGATGAGTTAATGGGAACTATTTTTAACCAAATTTATGGGGAAATTACTTGCCATAAGAGTAAGGGAACACCTGGTGGCAATCTCTTGCCCAATTGAAATTATTGGTTACTCAGCGGCCAAAGGCAGTAACATGGAGGGTCCTATGCATATAATCTCATTATTCTTTGATATGGAAAGCGGGAAAATGAACAAGGGTGAGAAGACAAGTTTTGACAGTTTCAGATACTGAATCACTGAGATCAGAATTTGAGTGAACTCGTCTTGTCTTTACCTTCAAAGTTTCAAATATTGGAAGTGTAACCCCAGCATTATGTGCTGATATTATTCAATTATATGAAATTCATCAAATTATTCATAAATATACTCCAACTAGCGAGTGAAATTTGACTATGAAACTTCAGAGGTAAAAGCAAAAGGAGGCAAAAGCAAAATGTCATATTTCTATTGGGCTTGATTGACTCGTATTGATGTGGGGAACAAATAAGGTTGGACATGAGGCTTGCCCCACCAGAAAATGTAACCCAAATCCACCTCATAAATGAGCCCCGTTGTTGAGCTTAAAACGATGACTCTGCTAAAAAGAATCTTGAATTGTTAGACTCCATCTGATAAACACAAACTGAATTTTTTTTTTTTTCCCACTTCTAATGAATATATATAGGAACCATGATGCCCCACTCTGTCAGCCTCAAATTGTGTGACTACGTTGGATTTGAATTGAATTAAATGTGAATATGCACATGTTCTTATTCGAACTCTTTTCGTATCGTTTGAATTCGTATTTGTGTTCATATTCGTCTAATTTTTTTATAGTAAAGTTCAAATTTATATTCAGTTCGTATTCGTATTCATATTTATATTCGGTTCGTATAATTTGTATTTATATTTTATTAAAAATTATAATTAATACAAATAATTAATAAAATTTAATTAAAAAAAATTTAATTTAAGTTCAAATTTGTATTCGTATTCGGTTGGTATAGTTTATGTTTAAATTCGAATTCATATTTTGGTTCAAACAATTCATTTCAAATTCGTTCCAATTGAACTCAAAAATGAACTTAAATCTTTTGGGTCCGAATGCAGCCCTATTTGTGACCAACGATCAGTTTTGATAATTTTCTGGGATAAAATTTAGCCAGTGCTTTGCAGTTACTAATTGCACATAAAGTCAGTTTTTTGACCTTGTTTTTATACATGTTTTATGTTGTTTAAGACTGGCGAGGCTCACAAAGGTGTTGTAAAAAGTAGCTGTTGACCTTTAATGGAAGATGAATGCCATGAGAGGGCTCCACCGATACTGAAACCCATAACGTGTAACGCCTATATCATGACTGTATAGTGTAATTAAAAAAAAATGAAGGAAAGAGAGAGAGACCAGACTTGTGAGTGAAAGACGCTATGTAAAAACAAGCAAAATAATTCGAATGATAAATAAGAGATGGTCCACGATGGCTGAGGGCAGAGGGAACTAGTTCGGTGTTCGGTTTTGAGTTCGATTTATTCATTACGAAACGATTCAACACATCCGAATACGAAAACAAATACAAAAGGTGGTATTCAAGGTTCGTAATAACTAGCTGGAACCCAAACGGCCATGACAAATAGTTAGCTTAAATTTATTCGGCTGAATGAACCGTTAAACAACGATGTATTTATGACGAGCTGAATGAAGTTCGTTCGTTGTTAATTAATACCCAAAAGTCGTTTGTTTTGGGTATAATTAACAATGTCTTTCTCTATTTTGCGATTTTCCTCTGCTTTTGCCGCTCCGTTTTGTGCTTCACTTCAGCTCTCCTCTCCCCCACGCAAAGGTGTCGTGAAGAAGTCTACTACTTCAGTTCCGTTCCGTACGACGGCTTCCACTTGCCGTCCCGTTTTGAGCCAAATCCAGCTCCATTTGCTTTCTGCTGCTCTCTTCTCGTTTCAGATCTGCTCTTCTCGCTCCCTCCCTGGTGAGTTCAAGTTCTAGGTTTCCGTTAATTATTGAATTGAGTTAAATTGATTAGAGATACATATATGATAACGATACTACATACTGTTTTATTGAGTTAGACTTATTAGTATATACTGTTTTATTGAGTTAGATTTATTAGAGATTTACCGTTGTCATTAGAGATACATACTGATTTGGATGAGTTCAATTTCAGTCGATAAACATCATCTTCTTCAGCTTGTTTTAGCTGAGAAGCTGGTACATAGAGATACATACTGATTTGATAGTTCGGTTTAATTTTCTAGTTTTTTTAGGTCTCCTGAGGATGCAGCATTCGGTCAATGCTTGGCTGCTTCTTCTGGCACCCTTTAAGGTTTAGGAAACACTTTGTCCGGGTTTTTTGAACATCCGGGTTCACTCCTTCTCATACCTCACTACATGTAACTCAAGTTAATTTTGTTCTTACAGATAAGTGTACTGTTGAATCAACATAAAAAATTAATTCAAGACCGGAGGTAAGAAAAAAGTCCACCATACAATTCAACTAGCATATAGTATATTCACTAAATATAACTGAATTCTATCGGTATATATTCTAATCAGCAATCGTCAACTCATACATATTCGATCTAATTGCATTTTTTTAGAATGGAGAGAATAATCAAAATAAATTTGACTTTACTATTTTGATATAAATTTTTATCAGTAACTCATCAAATTCTTTAGATATAATAAAATAAAAACATCTTTTATATATATGATACATATAGATTAGATAACTATATGCTTGTAGATAAATTGACTTCAATCGTGGACACTTATGTACCCACGATTAAAAATTCATTAATACTATGTTTTACTATGTATGCTTGTAGAATATCTGAAAACCTAGAGATACACATATACTTTATCATCAATTTCATTATGATACAAGATACTCATTTAATAATAAAGATATCAATGAGATCTATAAATGAATCAAACAAAATATACTTTTGGATCCCAAATAAAATTGCAAATTAAATTCATTTTTTGCTTGCTATTTGTTGACTATATTAACATTTATTATTTCTTGACAGTATTTTTAAGCAACAAAATATATGCTAAGAATATGATTTCCTTTACAGAGAATGGATCATTGTTGAGGAACATCTCATGCATCTACAACCCATACCTTGGGGCCATCCCTAAAAGAAAAAGGCAAAGGAATAAAGATAAAGGATCCTGAAATTCAAGTGCAGTCATTGCCAACCCATGATCCTCTTGATGATATTAAAATAGATATGAGGGTTGTTGAAGAATTTGACTTGTCAAACTCGGATCAAGATAAAGAAGCCCAACATCCTGTCTAAGAACATGATGAAGTGAGGGGAACAATGTCTCCCCAACCCCCACCCCCCCCCTCATCCCACACAACAGTAAACAAAAAACATTATGAAAATATTTTCCAAAATACAAGATTATAACTATTGAGGATGTAAGATATGTTGTTTGAAAGTATCGTAAGAAAAGGCTTAAGTTACAAAAAAACATATACAACTTCCCAATTAACAAGGCATAGAGTGCTACACTAAGCGAAAGAAGGCATTAGGGAAGAAGGTTCTCTCCAAGGGCCAAACAATTTTAGGATTCAAGCTATTAAATTATCAATTTCCAAAATTAGTCTCAAGTAGACCAATTATTAAGATGACCAAGAAATATGAACATATAAAATTGTTCAATTTAAATTACTTATTTTTAGTAAAATTTATTTAGTAATTAATGATTTACAATACTAATCGTTAATATGTTATTATGTTTGCAAATTAGGAAGACACTCGCCTACTTTGTTTTGGGGATTGAGTTGCCCTTCAATATGGTAGGGAAACCATTGTTTAATTTCTATAGTAGTGTGTTGTACCCACAATTTAAGAAAGTAGGTTGAAAGAAATCAAAAGTTGATTGTGAGTAGGTAGTACAAGTGGAGGCAGCAAAACTAAAGGGGGAATTCAAACACCTTAATCGATTAAGTTTTACAATCGACCTGTGGATATTGGATGCACAAAATCTAGAATACATGGTGTTAACTGTGCATTGATTGGACACACGCTCATCAAACTAGACGCCACAAAAACGCATTATAAACGTTGTCCATATGCCTCCCCCCATACTGGTGCAAACATCGCTAATGTGTTGTACAATTGCTTTACAGAATAGGGAATTAAAAAGAAGGTAAAGTGATAATATTTACTTATTCATTTTGTAAAATTTATTTTTCTCCCATTTAATTACATATTCTCTTTCTAAGTTCGCTTTTTTTTAGGTTTTTTCAATCACAATCAATAATGCATGTACCAATAATGCCTTTACCAATAAATATGTAGATTCATTGCAAGAAGAATATAACTTGCTAAACGGTGCTATGGAAGGCAGTTAACTTTTTCATGTAAGGCGCACAACTCACATCATCAGCTTTCTTATACAGAATGGTGTTAATCGAATACGAGATATTATTGATAAAGTTAAAGATAGTGTCATTCGTATGCATTGCATATATATATTTGTTGCGTATACGGCGGACGGATGAGACTGGCCGCCCTGATGGCAAGGGGTGGTCATGTTATTTCCCCCTCCCAGGTTCAAATCACGCTGCGGGGTAAAGTTGTGTTTTTTTTTTTTTTTTTATGCTGTGTGTCTGTGCATATCATATATATAATCTCTCCTGCATGCAATCTCAAATAAATGTGGCTGGCTGCCGTGGTGGTGCAAGGTGTGAAGCTTGAGTTTCCTGGGTGGCCCGGGTTCGAATCGCGGCTGGGGGAAATTTGCTTATTTTTTTACTGTGCATGTGTGTATATATTATTGGGTTGGGCTGCATGCTGGTTATTCTCTTGAGCGGGCTGGCTGGGCTGCATTTTCTTTATTCTTTAGATGGGCTGGCTGTACATGTGTGTGTATATTATTTGGTTTACTGGCTGGGCTGGCATGCTGTCAATTTCCATTGGGCGGGCTGCACTATGCTCATTTCTTTAAGTGGGCTGCATTTTGTTTATTCCTTGGGTGGGCTGCTTTTATGAGGGCTAGGTATTTGATTATGGATTTTATTTTTATTCTTATTTCATGATTGTAATTTGCTCCTAATAAAATTTTAATTTGCAGGGATTACTTATTTATTTTATTTGATTAACTAATTAATTTGTTTTTGTAGGATTTAATTATTGGATTAACTAATAAATTTGTTTTGCAGGATTTATTTATTCATTTCAGACTTGTTTAGGATTAGAGGAAATGTATAGGGGTGTATAGAAAAATGATTGTAATTTTTAATTTATATTTTCTTTTCCGTATTTTATTATATTCGGGATGAATGTAATTTATTATATGTGTATGATTATTATGCATCGTGTGATAAATGGAACTTAATTAAACTCGGTAACGCGTTTAACGAACGAACCACAAAAGTGGAGGCCGGCTTTTACGCCGGGCGGCATGGGTGCCTAACACCTTCCCATCGCCGTACCTGACTCTCCGAACCTGACCCATTGGGCAGGTGAGGAGCGGTTGGGTCCTTTGCAAGGGATCCATAAATCGTCCATCCTCACCAATGTGTACTTTCCCGGGGTTATTTCCGGGTGGCAACTCCATAGACTCCGTAGCGGGTCAAAAACCCATTATGCGCTCCTCTTGACCATGTCTAGGGTAGTTAAACAAGAGTGGCAAGTCTGTCCTCGCGCGGCGCTGCAAAAACCGGCGCCACATCAGTAAAAAAGAGTTTGATAAAGATCGTGATATCACATTCATGGTCACAAGGATGAACATTAAATTTAAGAAGTATTGGGGGGAGGTAAATTTTTTTATGTGCATTGCTAACATCTTCGATCCCAGGTACTTACTACTAATAATAATTTCAATTGTTTGAAAGTGCTCAATAAGCATTGGAGGATTTGTTTAATAAATACTAAAACACTTTTTGTCAAGAAAATCTAACATCCATACGGTCACAATCATTTGGTACAAAAGCTTTTTCTGTTTGTAATTACTGAATAAATGTTATATATTTTTTAAACAACATAACATCTCAGGGTTAGAATTGTCTTTTAGGTGTCTAATTTGGGGTTAGAATGAGAATATTAGAGTTGTGAGAGAGTTCAGGGGTAAAATAGATGTTTTTCCAGAGTTAAGTGGCTTTTGCATAGATCTTGTTAAGAGGATGTGCATATAAGCACGGGAAAATAACATTAGTGCAATTTTCCAATCATGCACGATCATGCATGTTGAGGTGCACGATCATGCGTGTAGGACCTGCCGCCACTCGTACCCTTCCTGCTGAATACGAAGGGTTCTTTTATTAATAATCTAGAAATACGGGTACACGCGATGGAAATCTTACGAAAAGAAAACCTACTGCTGCTATACATTTGAATACATCTGCTGAAGCGTAAACTGAAAATTACAATAAACTGTACAATGGGCCCAAACTGGCCTTTATCATATATACATACTGTTCTGTACATTATTCTTTTGCATCTGAGTAACTGTAAACATTTACAAAATGACCCATCAAGTTCAAAACTGAAATATACATACTGAAACTGTGGTATGGGGCCCTCCCCCGCTAGCCTCGATCCACCCGCTCCTCGCCAACAGCACGCACACCTGAAAAGGAAGGAAGAATGAGGGGAATGAGTGATAAAGATCACCCAGTAAGCGCTTCTTACTTCCCTCAACCTAAGCAAGCAACATATAATCACAAACATATTTGGCCTCGGCCCTATTAATACATCTAGTCGCTTGTTGGAATCTGAAACTGATTAATCTGGTTATCTGGATCTCATTGATTTACTGATTTCATTATCATTCATGTCATGATGTATAAATCATGTCATGCTAACTAAAAATAACTGTGGGTGCATGCAACTGAATATCTGAATGTACCCAAAGGTACCTGTTATGTTGATCAGGCTGATGAACACAGGGATTCAACATTCTAGCCATGTGGACTGAACAGTCTAGCTACTGGCTAGAAAGCTGAATCTGAAATATTGGACAATCTGACTAGTGTCAAAAAGCTGAAACTGAATCTGAACTGCTGGACAATCTGACTGGTGTCAGAAAGCTGAGTCCTACGGATGCCCCCTCGAGTTCACCCAATATTCTACCTATACATCAGCTTCTGAATACTGAAAACTACTGAATTCAAATCCCTTGATCCTCTCTCAAGCTACATGACATGCTATGGTATGCATATGCAGCTTTATTATCTGATTATCTGATTATATGATGCTGATTTAGCCTTAAAATTGATTCCACATGCCTTATTAATCATTTTTATATTCATTTTCTGGAAAACAGTTGGCGCACGGGCGTGTGAGCAAGGCACACAGACGTGCTGGAGACACACAAGGGCGTGCATGGCAAAGGCACACGTGCGTGTGCCTAGACGCACGGGGTCATGCGTTAGTGTTGTAACCAGTCGTGCTCACTTCTGGAATTCTGGGCAAATTTTATGAAAAAGCTGACACACGGTCGTGCTCCTCAGGACACACGGGCGTGTATCTGCATTTCTGCTCGTGCACACAGCGTGCACACGGGCGTGCTCCTGTAAAAACAAAGGCACACGGTCGTGCTCATGCAAGCACACAGTCGTGTGTCTTGTTCTCTGTAAGACCCATCGCCACGAGTACCCCTGCTGCTGAATTGAACTGTTCTTTTATTTTAATAACTGGAAACTGGGTACCCGCGACGGGAATCCTACGAAAAAGAAGCTACTGCTACTGATTACATAAGCGGAAGCTAAAATTGAAACTGATACAAATATACAATGGGCCCAAAATTGGCCTTTCTTATATATATAACTGTTCTATACATCTGATTCTTTACAATCTGAGAATGTACAAAATACAAACAAGACCCATCAGGTCCAAAACTAAAAGAAAATTACAATTGAAACTATGTGTGGGGTCCCCTTTCGCAAGCCTCAGTCCATCCGCTCCTCGCCAGCAGCAACAAAACCTGAAAAGGAAGGAAGAAGGAAAGAGATGAGTGATAAAGATCACCCAGTAAGTATTCCTTACTTCCCTCAACCTAAGCAAGCAACAAGCACACATACATACCTGGCCTCGGCCCTATTCATACATCTAGTCGCTTGCGGGCGCTGAAACTGCTTATGCTGTTATCTGATTACTGATTACTGATTATCTGATTATTAATTAGTCATGGCATGATGTGAATGTCATGTCATGCTGAACTGGAAACTGAAACTGAAACTGACTAATGATGCATGTATATGAATATCTAACTGTACTCGAAGGAACCTGCTGTGCTGATCAGGCTGATGAACACAGGGATTCGGCATCCTGGCCAAGTGGGCTGAACATTCTAGCTACTAGCTACTAGCTAGAAAGCTGAAAACCATGCTGAGCAGTCTGACTGGTGTCAGAAAACTAGATCCCACAGATGCCCCCTCGAGTTCACCCTAAACTGTAACCCGTATGTCGGATTCTGAATGCTGAAACTACTGAATTCAGATCCCTGGATTCTCTTTCAGGCTACATGCTATGCTATGAATGCATATGCTGCATTTCTTATCTGAATTATGGATTATCTGATAATTATTAGCCTTCTGGATGGATTATCAAGCCTTTATAAATCATTTTCTGCCTTTTCGGGGAATTCTGGCTGACACACGGGCGTGTGAACTAAGCACACGGTCGTGCAGGAGAGACACACGGTCGTGCTAGGCAAGGTAAACGGGCGTGTGCCCAGACACACAGGACCATGCATCAGTCGTGTATCTGGTTGTGCTCTCCTCTGGAAAAAAATCTGGCCATTCACGCAAAGAAGGGATACACGGCCGTGTCCCTCAGGACACACTGTCGTGTCCCTGCATTCATGGCTGTGTGCACTTCGTGCACACGGGCGTTGTAAGACCCGCTGCCCCGAGTACCCCTGCCACTGAAGAGTCACTAACCTTTTATTTAATAAACTGGAAATTGGGTACCCGAGACGGGAATCCTACGAAAAGAACCTGCTGAACTAATTTACATTACAAGCGGAAGCTGAAACTGAATCTGAAATATACAATGAGCCCAAACTGGCTTTCATATATTTAACTGTTCTGTACATCTGTTTATACAACTGAAATATACAAAATATATATAAGACCACACAGGTCCAAACTGAAAGAAAATACAACTGGAAGTGTGTGTGGGGTCCTCCTCGCTAGCCTCAGTCCACCCGCTCCTCGCCAGCAGCTAACTGACCTGAAAAGGAAGGAAGAAGGAAAGGGATGAGTGATAAAGATCACCCAGTAAGCATTCCTTACTTCCCTCACCCAAGCAAGCAACACAAACAAGCACACATACCTGGCCTCGGCCCTAATCATGCATCTAGTTGCTTGCGGGCGCTGAAACTGATTATTGGATATCTGTTATCTGGTTACTGATTTCTGATTATCTGATTAATGCATGTCATGTTATGTTAAACTGAAAAGAAATAACTGCTGATGATGCATGTGTCTGAATAGTCTATGTCTGTATGTACCCGAAGGTACCTGCTGTGCTGATCAGGCTGATGAGCACAGGGATTCGACATCCTGGCCAAGTGGGCTGAACATACTAGCTACAGGCTAGAAAGTTGAATCTGGAATGCTGAGCAGACTGACTGGTGTCAGAATGCTGGGTCCCACAGATGCCCCCTCGAGTTCACCCCAAAACTATAACCCATACATTGGGTTCTGATTGCTGAAAACTACTGAATTTGGATCCCTGGATCCTCTTTCAGGCTACATGGTATGTTCTGAATGCAAATGCATCTGTTCTTAGCTGAATTCTAGATTATCTGATGATTAATGGCCTTTGGATGGGTTACCAAACCTTTAATAGATCAATTTCTGCCTTTTCTGGAAAATCTAACTGACACACGACCGTGCAAGGAAGGCACACAATCGTGCGGCACACACACACAGCCGTGCAGGGTAAGGGCACATAGGCGTGTGCCCCGGCACATGGGCGTGTGCCCCAGCACACGGGACCGTGCACCGGCCATGCGACTGGGCGTGCAAGCTTCTAGAATTCACTGTACACAACACACAAAAATGGGACACACGACCGTGTCCCTCAGGACACACGGTTGTGTCCCTGCGATCCAGGCTGTGTGCACTTCATGCACACGGTCGTGTCCTTGCAAAAACAAGGGCACACGAGCGTGCGTCTGCGGGCACACGGGCGTGCGCCTTGTCTTGCTCAGACATGACTCGCCTGCAACTGTTGGAAACCATCCAATTTCTCATCCAAACTGAAATTAAATGCAATCAACCATCCAAGGCACTTCAATATACACGTATCATGCATCAATTTCATCTTCCATCCATTTCTACTGAATTCACCATAGAAACTCAAACATTTCTTTCATATCACACACACAAGCAAAACAAGCATGGTATTAGATGGAAAATAATCATCTCAAGCATCATATATTATCACATATACTCAATCAAACATGCTGAAAATGGAAACACACGTTTCCAACCACAACAAACATGCATCAAAGCAAGCTGGAAGCACTGGAAGAAGTAAGAAACACTTACCTCTTGACATGGCTGCTGGAAAACTATAACAAGCTACTCTCTCTGCTCTCTTGCTGGATTGGGAGCTGCTGGAAGCTGAACTTCTCGCCTAGGGTTGGGAGCTGCTGGAAAAAAGAGAAACACTGGCTGAAAATGGGTGAGAAATGAAATAACTCTCCCGTCTCTCACACTTAAACCCACCTGCACGGGCGTGCAGGTTTGGTGCACGGGAGTGCACCTGGGAAAATGAATAAAATTCATTTCCCGCTCTTCGCATGATTAAAACCTCCCTAAAGGCATTATACGAAGGCCACACAACTCTGGAAAACTGTCAACTCGCCCCTGAACTCTGCTAGACCCGCAATCTATCTCTGAATTCTATTTCTAACCCCAAAACTCTACCCCTAAGGACTTTTCTAAAACTGGGATGCTACAGGCGTGCTCTTGCAGAAACCAGGGCACACGGGCGTGTGTCTGGTTCTGTAACACGAGCACCCACCTGAACAATGCAGGAAACCCATCCAAACACATACATTTCTCATCCAAATTGAAATTAACTTAAAACACACATCAATGGCACTTCAATATACACATAGCATGCATCAATTTCATCATTCATCAATCTCTACTGAATCCACCATGAAAATTTGAGATTTCTCTCACTACACACACAAAAACAAATCATGCATGTTTCTGGGTGGAAAAATCATCATACAAAGCCTCATATCATAATCATGGAAATATATAAACACATCACAACATGCTGGAAACGGAAACACACGTTTCCAACATCATCAAACAAGCTGGGAACACAAAGAGAGAGTAAGAAACAATTACCTCTCGCCATGGCTGCTGGAAATCTATCTCTCAAGCTAATCTCTGGTTTCCCTAGCTGGATTGGGAGTCGCTGGAAGTTGAAAATCTGTACTAGGGCTGGGAGCTGCTGAAAACAAAGAAACTCTGGCTGAAAATAGGAATCGGGTGAGAAATAAAACTAAATCTCCCGTCTCTCTCTCATGCTACCCACCTGCACGGGCGTGCAGGGCGCAGTGCACAGGAGTGCACCAGGAAAAATGAAGGAAATTCATTTCTCGCACTTCGCATGATTGAAACCTCCCTAAAGGTATCATACGAAGGCCACACAGTTCTGGAAAACTTACTAACTCACCCCTGAACCCTTTTAGACTCTCAATCTATCTCTGGATCTCATTCTAACCCCAAAACTCTACCCCTAAGGGCTTTCTAAAAACTAGGATGTTACATTCTCCAACAAGAACACATGCTTGGAAATTGCTCAAATCTCATACCATTTCTCAATCAATCTCAAATCAACTTATAACATACATTCCCAACACTTCAATAAGCATGTATAACAACTCAAATTCGACATGCATCAACCACAAATCATTCCACCATGGAAGCATCTTGTTTCTCTCACTAAAACATACACAAGCAAGCATGCATGATTCAAGGGTGGAAATTCATCACCATCTCAACATATTAACATGCACAAAGCTCATCAACATGCAAGACATTCATCCAAGCATCACAATTCATCAAAACAAGCTGGGAAAACTCAAGAAGAAGTAAGCGAACGTTTACCTCTCGCCATAGCCGCTGGAAAGTATCTCTCAAGCTAATCTCTTGGCTTTCTAGCTGGATCGGGAGCTGCTGAAAGCTGAGTTTCCTCTCTAAGGTTGGGAGGAACTGTTGAAATAAGAGAAGAGAAGAAAGTGGTTAAAAATGGGAAAATGGGTGAGAATTAAAACTTAAATCTCTCGTGTCACTCTTTTCTATGCAACTTGCATGGGCGTGCAAGTCAATGTGCACGGGCGTGCAAGTCAATGTGCATATGGAAAAATGAAGATTATTCATTTTCCACGCTTCGCATGATCGAATCCTCCCTAAAGGAGTCATACGAAAGCCACACAAGCTCTGGAAACTTACCATCTCACCCCTAAACTCTTCTAGACTCCTCATCTATCTCTGAATCTCATTTCTAACCCCAAAATTCTATCCCTAAGGGCTTTTCTGATCTAGGATGCTACAATGCGTGTGATCAGAATTAGCCGCCTTCGTTTTAAGTTAAGTTTATCTTGTCTTCTAGCTTATTTTCACCCAAAACTTTTGTGATTTTTCAGAGATTAGCAACCCTATAAGAGAAGATCAGTATTCAGGACCTTCCAATCAAGCTAGGGAGTAGAGATATTCTGCACCAACTCAAAATCTCAAGTTACAAAACCATTCATATGCATGTGAAAAGCTTTGAAGTGAGGCAAATGTGAGGTTGATACAGTGCCAAGGTTACCTTTTGCTTTTGCTGTAATTCACCATTTATGATGCATTCCCTTTTTTTTGAGAGCTTCATCCTTGGATTTCGTAAGTCAATCAAATACAGGTTTGCTCTAGTAAATAGTAGAGAGATCCCTTATATCATTGTAAAATACATACTGTAGAGTTACAAAATTTAATTAGACAAGAGGTAAAGCTGTCTTTGTCATGAAAATCAAGATTCGGTAAATAGAGCTCGTTCTTCTATCAAGAAATATCCGGAACGATCATGCTCTCCAACCTTCTGCGTCACTTGGTCTGTCAAGCAATAAATTTTATCCCAAGAACTCCTGGTTCTACAAAAAAGTAGAGAATATATCAACGAAAGCATACAGAAAAGAGCACATTAAGCAAAACAGGATAGAGCACAAGAAATAATTTGAGAGCATAGGCAGTTCTAAGGGACTCCAAATTTAACTAATCGGGCTGCCGAGAGAAATACTAAATTCCTAGCCTTGCTGATTCAACTGACACACAAATTTTTACCAAAAACAATGGTAACATTTATACCATTACTCATTTTCTTATGGTATGATAAACTTCAACAAGGAGAACAACTTCTGGACAATGCCCAGCTACATGCTCGCAAATGTCGGATGACCTTAGCTGCTGATGAAGAAGAAGAAAGAAAGTAAGAAAAACCAACTACATTTCAGCCATATAATTAATAGCTAGAGTACGGGTTATTCTAAGTAGACCTATTAACATAAGATAACGAAGAGTAACTGTAATAAGATTTCATAGCAGGCATGTTTTGAGCAAACCTTCGCAAAATTTGTAGACCTGAGGGAATGGCAAGTTCGTTATTTTTGCAACTATAGCTGCACCAAAATTAGAAGAAGGTAATTAAGTCTTCACATAATCGAGCAGACAAACTTGTATTGCATGAATGAAGTCTTGCTGCAGCTTTGTCTTCATCTTGCTTTTGTTCTATTAAAGCCAGCCGCTCGACCTTTTGAATACAACTATCACGACCACGCAAGAGTAACAGTTAATTGAATATACTACTTGTGCAAAGATAGAACAGTTGATGTAGAAACAAGGACAATGAATGAAAATAACAAATGCAAAGGATTGCGATGCCAGATATTCTAGAAAATCACATATGCTAAACATTGCAAAAACCGTTAGATTAAGCCGGTTTTATCCACACATTACCTTGACGGATGGGCCAAAAAAAGGACTCAAAAACCACTCAGGTTATCTTACAATTAGATTCATATGTCATGATCTATACAAATTGAAAAAGTTGAGGTTTCACAAAAATTGTAAGTTTTGATTGTTTTTATACATAGGTTCTCAATTAGTTTTATGCACATATTTTAAAGAATTTCAATCAAATTGTCTATATAACAAGATAAACGAGGTGATGAATGTCTGAAAATTTTTCAACGTTAATCCACACTTAAGATTCATGTATAACAAACAGTTTTTTCAAAACTAAGGATTTTTCAAAAATTATAAATTTTGATCATTTTTATTCATATATTTTAGTGATTTTAATCAATGTACATACCTTTACTTATGAAAAGGTTGATAGGGTGAAAAACCCTTCAAAACCCCACTAAGGCAATTCTCTTGTTTAATAAAAGCCTTGAATTAAAGACAATAACAAAATTTTGGATTTGTATTTAGTTCTTGCAAGAGCAAGTAAAATAAAAAAAATTATCTTGGTCTAGTATCATGGAGACTCAAATCCATGTGAGGCCAACCCACTAACCAGTCAAGCTATCACTTGAGGGCCATCAACTAGAATCCTTCCCAAACACAAATTATGGTAACAGATTGAAACCATAAAAGTGTTCTGAAATCCACACCAAATTGTATATTATCAATAAATATTTGGATTAATATTTATTTAAACAATTTACAAATTTAAACCAAATAAACTAATTGATCAAAATTGACTCAAATCGACCCTTTAATTCGTTGATTAAATCAAAATGAATTAAATTCAAGTTATGATAGAGTGCAAGTTTCGAAACATGAAAATAAGTTAAATTCAAGTTATGATAGTTATTGTTAAAATGCAAGTTTAAAAGAATTATTAATAAATTTATATTCTTCGATAATTTTTTTTTATTCTAATAAATTTTCTTCTTTTTTTCAACACTTTTCAGGTTCTCTGGTGACTTCATTACTAACTCAGACTTATTTTATAGATTCGACCATAATTAAACTAATTCCTATTTAAATTGATTATCATTGAGTTTACCTCTTTAAGAGTAAACAGGTATAAATTTCTATGAAAAGGGTATTCTGGTCTATCTAAAAGCAGTCTCTCATTTTTTCTAGTGGTCAGTTGTCAAGTTGATTGCAAAATTTATGACATTGATATAAGGTGCAACTTCTTGTCACAGAAGCAAGGTACTGCTGCTTGCAGACAAGTAAATGATGTTGTTTGAATCTCGGAATTGGGAATTTTATTTTTTTTGGGAAAAGAAAACACAATCACCCTCCTTTCTTCTTCTCAATCTTCGATTCATTCTGTAAATGGGAGTAGCTAATAATTCATGGTCCCAACAACACCGAATATGATTCAAGGCCAAGAAGAGATGCAGAATTATCGTCACCATCAAAATCCCAGAGGAGCAACTGCAGCTGGAGTAGACCCTTGTCTCGTCTTAACAGCTGATCCCAAGCCCCGCCTCCGTTGGACGGCTGACCTTCACGACCGATTTGTTGATGCCGTTACTCAGCTTGGTGGTCCCACTAGTAAGTTCTTTATCACCCCTCTATTTTTCTACGTTTTTAGTTAATAACTTTTTCTTCGTTAATGTACCATATTTGTGAAACTATAAGGCTGTAGTTTAATTTCCGTTTCTTATGAATAGGCTGCTTCAAACTCTGGGGTTTTGTTGCCAAGTGTTTGTTTCATGTTGCTAGGTTAGTGACTATTCTTAGAGGTCATTACTTTTTGCAATGGGAAGTGGAGGTGTTTTAATTGTTGTATGTGCCCTTCTCATTACCGATATCATCAATGTTGAAATTGATCAAATTGATCTTGTGACAGATATTTTGCTTGAGAGAGGTATTTTGATCTGTCTGCAAGGCCATTTCTTGTTTCGGTCAATAGCATCTTAGTGATCGTGGACTTATAAGTGCTTTGGTTTGAGTTTGAGTTTGAGTTTTTACTTCTAGTTTTAAATCATGAACATTGGTGTACATTTGAGTGTTTGATGATAACTATTATTTAGTTTTGTATTATTGTGTTGTTAGTATTCTTATGAGGTAATGAATAATACTTGCAGAGGCTACACCGAAGGCCATCATGCGGACTATGAATGTCAAGGGACTGACTCTCTTCCATCTGAAGAGTCATCTCCAGGTTGGCTGTTATTATTGAACTTTCTTTTGTTGTTTTTCCATTATTGTTGGAGTTGAAAGCTTAAGTGAAACCCTTGTTAATTAACTGCGATGATTTTTTCTGTATTGCAGAAGTACAGACTGGGTAAGCAGGGGAAGGACATGGTTGATGTACCCAAAGATGGTAGGTTGTTGCTTTTCTGTTGTTTTTTGCTATGAATCAGATTGGCTAAATTCAACGGCGTCTTTTCTTTAGAATAGGTGGCTCCTGTTTTTTCTGTCTCTATCTGTGGGGAAGGGCAACTGATATTTAAGTAAAATGAATCTGTTTAATATGCAGTGAGATCGTATTTAAATACACCTCTGTTCGACTACTGATTTTAAGTGAAATTCTGTTATTAGAAAGTCATATTAAAACTAACTATTTTTTGCTTTTATATGGAAGGAACATCAGCTTTATACCTTTTACAAAGCCCTACAAGAAATTCCTCTGCCAGCTTGCCAGCTTCTGATATGCATGGGTAAGAAGATATATGGTTCCTTCAAAAACTCCAATGACTACTGCTTTGCTCTCTATTAAACATAATTGTTTGGTGTGACTAATTCATGCAAGGCAAATAATTGTTATGGTTAGGGGATATGAAGTCAAGGAGGCTTTAAGAGCACAGATGGAAGTGCAAAGTAAATTATATTTGCAAGTTGAGGTATGTCTTCTTCATCTTGGAGAGAGTGAAATTTATGTATATTCTAAAACTGAATTAATATTGTTTTTGAATTGTTAATGAACAGTAGATACCGTAGGTGTTGGAAATATAATTGAAAAATTCTTTTGTGATTTGGCACTCTTTCTTGGAAAAAGTTGAAGAGCCTTCATTTGCTTACGATAGAGTTATTCACTGCATATAGTTGAATAAACTCAAGGCTTATTCTGCTGGAATTCTTGGGACTCAAGGTACAAGCTTATACTCTGTAGTGCTAATTTTTTCCATTACCTTTCTTATATAGGCTGAGAAGCACTTGCAGATCTGCCAAGATGCAGAACGAAAATATTTGGCCATGCTTGATAAGGCTTGTAAAATGCTTGCTGATCAATTTATTGGAGGTGCAGTAATAGACTCAAATAAAAAAAAATGTCAAGGTTTGGGAAGTAAAATTCCAAGAAGTTCCAATCTTGATCCATGTGGCTTTTATTCATTGCAAACTGCTGATATAGCCAAAATGCATGGGCTGGAAGAAACGGCACCCAGTCTCTTCCCCCAGAGGGCTGATTGTTCCACTGAAAGCTGTTTAACTTCACAGGAGAGTTTTGAAGGATCCACAGTTGGAGCAAAGAAAAAGATGATGAGCTTGGACTCAATAACAGCATCTCTGCTTTGGAAGTGAAAATGGGAATTCATGAGATTAGTTTGCCCCAATTGAATTCCCATGGAATCACTGGGTATGGCATTTAGAGAACTAAAAAGTATTGCTCTGATGGTCATGTTGTGATATGACTGGAATCAGATTCCTCCTTTCAATTATATGCCAGTATGAAATTTCAAATGTAAAATTACTAGGCATATTCATTTAAGTGGATACTTTAAGCTCAATTGTAAAAAATATAAACGGTTAGTGCCATATCCAGACTCTGCTTAGAAAAGCCAACCCTTCTGTCTCATTAATCTGTTGTTACTACTTCAAAAGCATTCTCCTGAAATTTCAGCACCGAAACATCATTAAAGTGCAATAAATGAATGCATAAATTGATGCATCCATTTAGATTTTGGATGGTTCGAAGGGCAAGCCTATTTGGAGCATTTCCCAGTTGTTTGTTGCAGGCTAGATTATTATTGCAAATATAAGAGGTGACAAGTCTCTGAAGCAGTCAAATAATAGCCTGCAGAAGTAATAGAACAAGACCAAAATTTAAAAGAAGGAAAAAGAAAGAGTGTTTTACAATACTTTAACAAGCCAGGCAACCAAAACTTGGAGCTTCCTTCCTAGAAATGGAATGAAACTAACCAGAAAAATGAAGGTGAAAGGCACAATGAAAATGACCACCATAGCAAGGCCAAAAGACTTGTTCCCACCCATAGTTTGAGGTGGAGACAATGCCACCCCCAAGGTTTCAAAAATCCAATCTCTCACCCTAGAAAACATTTTTTATAATTTTTATATTAAAATAACTAAAATAAAAAATTTGTAATAAAATTATAAAATAATTTTTAAATAAAAAAATTTTAAAGCAACCATTGCTGCTGGCATTGACGACGGTGACTGCTTTAAAATTTTTTTATCTTTTATATTTATAAAAATTTATTTTATTATTTTTTAAAATTTTAATTTTAAAAAGATAAAAATACCTAT
>JAJEJH010001434.1:0-26820 GCA_026122585.1 Anacardium occidentale | reverse complement strand
TAAGTATACAACTTAGTTTAATGTTTTGGTCAAGTTTGTTCCCAGCTTTATAGGAACAAAGTTGGGTAAGGTGTAGAAATTTGTTCATGGTCTGTATCTTACTATAACAAGAGATGTGATGACAAGATCTTCTCCTTCCCAAAGATTTAGTGATGTCTTAGGTAAAACCTTGATATCAGAGTTTACCTCTAAAGGATTGATGGATTTGAAAGGTCAATTAAGAGAGATAGAATTGAAGAAAAAGGTTAAAAGCCAATTCAAGAAAGGAAGAATGAAAAGAAGAAGAGGTAGTTATTTAGAGAAAAGAAGAGACAGACAAATCAACATCAGTTTCAACTATTAGAGTGTACCACGTGCAAGATGAGACACTTGGGAAAACGTTTGGCTGGTCATGAAATGTTTTTCAAATATCACCAATCGGGATATAAGAGTTTAGAGTGTCTAGCTAAAGGGGATATAGTTTGTTTAGAGACGGAGTCAAACTAAGAAGAGGTAGAGTAGACCTAGTCAAAAGAGGTACAAAGACAACAAAGAGAGGTCGAGACGATCCTGTTTAGTGAGCCTAGTTAGTATTTCTTTTCAGATGCTCTATTTCAATCAAGTTTGTTACTCAGATTGAGTATTCAAAGAAACCTTCAAAGAGAGATATTGAGGTTAGACTCCAGTTAGGTCATGATCACTGTATTAAAGCATCATATTGAGTTCAGAGTAAGTGATCAAAGTTCACAACAGAAGTAGAGAAAGAACCTAGTGATAAAGATTGCTAGGGAAGTTAGTTTGCTTCTAGAGAAGAAAAAAGGGATGAAAGTGGTCAGGCCCAAGATCGCCACTTGAAGAGCTATCATATATAAGGTTTGGGAAAGTAAAGTTGAGCTAGAGAAAGAGAGTTTCCCTTTAAAATATAGTTTAGAAAAAGAATTCTGAGGATAATTTTTAGAAAAGAAAGAGATTTATAATATCCTGATATTAGAATAGTTTTTTTAGACCTTTGATAGAGGTTAGAAGAGAGATTTTATAATCAGAGAGTAGCAATAGTGAGTTCTGAGTGTAAAAAACTGTTTTTAGGAAGGCTTTATATGGTTTATGCTTGACACATGCCCATGTGTCTTGGACAAATGCCTGTGTACCCTTGTTATGAAGAGCACGACCGTGTGCCTCAAAGGTGCATGACCGTGTGTCTTCCTTGGGCCGCACAGCTATATGAAAAGAGATTTCATATTTTCAGCCTGCTTACCCATTTCTCTTCTTCTTCCTTCCTAGCTAACCCTAGCCAATTTTCAAAAGGAATAGCCAGTTTCTAACAGCTAATCTAGTCAGGATTCAATCAGAGATAGAGAGATAGAAGATCTTTGAAGTTTCAGGTAAGTATTTCCTTACCTATTTCCTATTTATTAGCATGTAAATCCCTAAATGAGTTCATTTAGTGATTTAGCTTGATTTTGAGATGTTGAGGTTGTGATGGAAGTGTGTGGTTTTTTATTTGTGTGTTAGAATAAGGTTTTTTAGAGAGATTTTGTGATTAGAAGAGTTTGGTTGGCTTTTTGGGTTCCCTAAGCATATTTTCATCGAAGTATAATAGACACACGCTCGTGTGCTCGTACGTATATGACCTTATAGTCCCACTTCAATGGTAACATACCCATGTATGGTTGTTATGCACACCTAGACAAATTTGGACACACATTCATGTTAGTGGAGAACATGCTCGTGTGTCTGCTCCTAATTCCACACCCCCGTGTATGAGCAACACGGGAGTGTTGTAAGTGCTATTGCATGTCTGTGTATATAGGGACATAACCATGTGTTTGGCGGCATACATGCACATGTGTCCTTAAACACATGAGCAATAGGCCAAGTTAAGTAAAACCATTTCCAAAAGCTAGCACACGTCCTGCCCACAATCCTGTGCATTCCCATGCACGATCATGTATCTCCTTACACATGCCCTTGTCCCTAGTAAACGTAATAGAATAGTAAAATAAATAGCAGAAAGCAAAAAAGAAAAATAAAAGATAAAAGATAAAATATTTTCCAAAATCACACTCTAAACTCACACAAGTATAAAAAACTCATCAACAAACTAGAATAGCATAATCTAGTGATAGGTTACAATTAGAAGACAAAAATAAAGATAGAAATGGAATAGAAACAAGAAAACATAAATAGAAAGCTAGTAGAAACAAAACAAAATAATAGTAAGAATACACAGAACAGAACTAAAATAAATGATTCAGTAAGATAAATTATAATCAAAGAAAGAGAGATAATGAGATAATATGCATGAATAGCATCATTCAACATAGCATGCCAAGGCAATGTTTTTAGAAAAGGGATAAAGTGATCCATAGGCATTAGTTTTCAGTATTTAAGGCCCGATATCCAAGTTAGTAGATAAGGGTGGGCATTTGTAGGATTTTAGCTTTCTGACTTTGGTCAAATTAGTTAGATTTTAGTTTATTGGTCCAAGAACTGATATAGTAGGACATTTCAACTTATTGGCACTTCGTTGGTATGGTTCTGTTAAACCCCTAGGTGTTTTGATGATAACAAAAAATGATGTTAAAGTGACTAATATGTCCTGGCATGGTTGAAAACATGACCAAAATAGGACAAAGTTATTTTCATGTTTTGCAGGCATAATGTACGGCTGTAATTATGTTACGTACGCCTGTACCTAGAGCAAATCGATCTCGTACATGCATTTTCACACCCCCGTAACGCTGCCCGTGCTCGGTTTTGTATAAATGGCATTGGTCATTCACGTCGTACACGTAATATGTATGCCTGTGTAATACTATCTTCTTGCCAGTCACGAGTATGAATGTCCCGTATGTGCGTCGTACATGAGTAAAAAATAGTCAACCAATATGTACACCCGTAACGAGTTGATGCACGCCCGTGAAGATGCAAAAGGAGTCACACCTCCAAGTTACGACTAGTTTTGCCCGTGCAAGATGAAGGTTTCAAGAGGCAAAAGACTGTACGCCTGTGGATCATTGATGTACGCCCGTTCAGAGGTAAAATATGAAGCGTATATAATCTCGTACAGGATGTCGTGCATGACTCCGTACTTGATTCTGGAAAATGAAGGGACACGAAGTCACGCACGTACATGATGTTGTCACGCCCGTACCTTTACTAGCGCCAAGAAAAATTTAACTGTTGGGAGAACTGCTCGAGGCATTAAATGACGAGGTCACGACCGTGAGGACATGTTCACGCCCGTGCATGAGAGTAAATTTTCAACTTTAGCTGCTCCAACGGATCTATTTCTTCTCCAACAGATCCCTACCTTTTCCAGCAAGTTTTGAGCTATAAATTGGAGGCTCTTTGAAGTGAGAAGTGTTGGAGAACATGTGCACTCAACTTAACCTCAATTTTTTCTCAATCTCACTTCATCTTTCATTCCTCTCATTGCAAATTCTTGAAGAAATTTACTTGTGTAAAATTGTTTATCAGCCTTAGAGAGGCAATATTGTTTTTATATTTTGCTTACAAAGTTTTTGGGCGCAATCCCGTATAACTAGTGTTAAGGGTGAAATTCCCTTGAATCAAAACTATATTATGGGCGCAATCTCGAATCAACCAGTGTAAGCGATTGGGCGCAATCCCGATTCAACTAGTGGAAACTTCAAGAGGATTTGCTTGAAAAAGTGGACGTAGGAGGCTTGTGTTCAAAGCTCCGAACCATTATAAAATTGGCTGAGCATTTCTTTCCCTTACTCTATCTAATTTGTGTTTATATTATTTACTTGTTTGGTTGTGATTAATTGGTATTATATGCATATTTGAGTTGATAGAATAGGAAAACGTTTTCAAACTTGATAAAATTTTTAAATAACCTATTCAGCCCCCTTTAGGTTATTTGTCATTTAGCTTTTGGGGTTTTACAGG
Organism: Anacardium occidentale; assembly: GCA_026122585.1. NCBI lineage: Eukaryota > Viridiplantae > Streptophyta > Magnoliopsida > Sapindales > Anacardiaceae > Anacardium > Anacardium occidentale. The sequence goes on along the minus strand of JAJEJH010001434.1, from coordinate 22,926 downwards.
TTCAATTACATGGCCAAGATGTTAAATCTCTATATTTATTAACTTGATCAACACAGCAGGTATCTTCGAATACATAAATACTTCAAAAATAGTTTTTATTTATCTTTTCAATGTTTTGGATCTTCAAATCCCAACAGCAACATTTTAAAAAAAAAAAAATTTAGTTAATTGGCCTAAAAGCAAGTAGCATGATTTCAACATACTTCATACCATGATACAACGTAACATGGCATGAAACAATACAAATAGTAACTGATAAGAAATAGTTAAGAAACGAATAAAGAAAAATAAAGTTGCATGATACACGTCATAAGTAGAAAGATAAAAAAATTCAGTCAAGCCTAAGAGAACTCGAGAGTACTCTAGGTTTCAGAAACTAATAAAGAACGAAAATAGAATAATGAATATTAGAAAAAGAACCCAACAAGGTTTAGCAGTAAGCTAAGCAAATATCAGAAGAAGCTATTAGACTATCTAGAACTTGATTAAGTTCTTTAGCTTAGCAACTAGCCAGTAGTAGACAGACTAGAGCATACTTGAAGGTACTGATAGGAAATGCTTACTGAGTGACTTGTCACTCATTCCTCTCAGTTTTCTTTTTTACAGATCAATGTTTGGGGAGTTGAGCTTGGAGCACGAAATGACTGGGGAGTGGGATATGGCTCGAGCGGGTATTCACCTGATGTTTTCAATTTATATATGTATGTACATATATGTATTTAGTTTCTAGCAGATAGCATGTTAATGACTCATATGTTTTGTATTGTTCATGCATAGGGAATATATAGTATCATATATGTTTTCAGATATTATTATTATGTAACAAAGTATGAGTTTTCATTCACGATACTGTACAATGAGTTTTAATTCTCCATCACATGTTTTATTCCAACTTTTGCATATGTGTTTTAAATTTAGCAACAGACTTGCAAGGACTCTCGTTAGATGTAACTGTTACTAATTTACAATAGTGAGAAAAAAAAATTATTATAGTAATATAATGATATCTAACAGAGAGGCCATTACAATGAACAATAATATTAGTATGTTATTCTATATATTTTAAATATAATATATATTAAAACTTATATATTATAAATTTAAAATAATAAAATTAACAAATTAAAAGGGTTATTGCAAGAACTAGACCAATCTGTAAGCCTAACCTTAAAGTTTGATTTAAAAATTTTGGTGTGAGGCTATACCAAACCACACTTTTTAAATCTTGCTTCCGACTGACCCGACCACCTCTTGCCAGCCCTAATATGCATTAGTAGTTGTGTGTAATTGTATAATCTATTGCGAAGAAAATTTATTTGCCTTCACCAAATACCCAACGTAATTGTCAACAGAAGAATATGACAAGTTAACCAACTCCCTTTTCGGGTATGGTGTAATCCAGCTGTCCATGTGCCTGTATTTGATTGGACTTGGGTGGACAAATATTGAAAAACTTCCACCTCAGCCCTGTCCATTCTTCACCTCCACCCTGTGACTTCGGAATCTATCAGACAATTTCGGCACAAACTTCTATAATATACCACGTCACACAAATTTTGTCATAGCCGTCGATCAGATATCAATCAAAATCCCACACATAAAAACAATGTGCGTATCACACATTATGACAAAGTTTGGACCATTCGATTTCGGAACCCATTTAAAAGGAGTGGTCCCACTTTCCTACAAAAAGTTCTTCTTCTCCAGCAGGTACCGCCAGCCACTATGCCTAGAAGTGGACCCATCGGCGCAGCCTGATGTGAAAGCTTTAAAAATAAAAATAATGTCCAAAATAAATTTAAATTAGAAACTTTCAACTCATTTGTTTGACTTACTGAGGAAGCTCACATAATATGTGGCATGTCACATTCCAAAGTTAAAATGAGATAATTAAATTGAAATAGAATAAAAACAAGTGCCCATTCATTTAATATTGGGCATGAGAACAATTTTTAACAAACTTCAAGTTTAAAGATTACTATGACTAGAGAATTATTTCTGACATATAAAAGAATCATGATAGGTAATTTTAAGGTACAAAAACTTAAAAAAGTAACACCGGTATTTCTAATAGCTGAATAACATTTTGACCCCCAATCTATCGTCATGGCCCCTCAGTTTCAGAAGGAGACGACAGCAAAATTAGATCGTAATGTCAATTTGACCTATTTATGAAATAAAGAAGCACCCCACAATGGTAAGAAAGACATGTAAAAAAGAACGCAAGAGAAGGAAGAAAAAAAAAAAAGTTGAAATTTGAATTGTCTTCTAAGCATGTTTTTATCTCACAACTTGCTTTACATGCAACACCAACGAACATTCAATCATTTCTATCGCCATTATTTAGGCCCCCATTATCAAACCCCACATCCATTTTTTTGTTTAGAAGTGACACAAATTTTCCATATCCCAAGTTTTTTTTTATTTTTTACTTTTGCCCTCTTCTTGCTGTTGACTGAATCTACTATTTCTCTTTAATTCTTTCTCTTTTTTTCCACACAAACTTCTACATAAATACACCGATTTTACTTCATGCTTCTTCACAACATCATCAGCAGTGGCAGTGAGTGTGAGGTTCACTCCATGGCTTTTGCAACCTCTAATTCCTTTTGTTGGGATTTTCAAAGCCTTGGAGTTTTCAATGCAGACATGTCTTTAGGTTATTAGTATTTACTTGTACTATTTTTCTTAATTTCTCTTGCTTTTTACTGTTCTTGTTGTTTTATAATTTACTTCATGGGCATTGTGCGTCTGCAGTTATGGATCATGAAGCTGCTCTGGCCTTCTCTCCTCTTCAACACTCTTGCGGTGATTTCTCAACTGGGTATTTGGAAGATGCATTGGTTGAATTCAATGAGCATCCCAAAAGAAGAAAATTGTTTTCGTTTGGTGATGACGATGAAACCAATGGGTCAAAGGACTTCGAAAAGGTACCCACTAATCCCAGTTCCTCATTTTCAATTTTTAATATGGTCAAGGCTCATAGTTTTGATCATTTTAGCAGTCCTGCTGGAATAATAACTCAAGATGCAACTGGGGCTTCCATCAGTCTGAGAATTATAGCAACTGCATGAGCCAAACAACTAGCGTTAATGGAGTTTCAGGTATGTATACATTAATACATCTTCTTAACATATGCCTTTAAAGAAAAGTTATGTTAATTATTTCTTCTAAATAAATATCATTTTCAGCATGCTATAATGATTGTTCCATGTGGTGCTGTTGACCGAGTTTAAGAGTATTAGCAGCTTCAGATTTTCTTGCTTTAACTGAATTTAGTTTATAAACATTTTTTTGGGTTAATGTATACCTTTTTGTTGCAGATGAACTGATGAGCGCAATGAGCGGAATCAGTAACGAGGAAGCCAACATGATCCCAGAAATCAAAACACCGGAGGAGATAAGTTATTCACCCACTGAAGCTCTTGACTCATCATCTTCCTCCTACAAAGACTCAGTCAAAACGAAGTCGCTTTTTGGTCATAGAGACGCCCCGTTTTCCACTGTTCCTTCTTTTGCCGGTGGTGATGACAAGAGAATTAAGAAGAGAGTTATAACAAGAGTGGTTTATCCATTTGCATTGGTTAAGCCAGGAGGAACAGAAGGTGATGTGACTTTAAACGATATTAATGAGAGGATTTTGATGCCGCCAACAAGGCCAGTGAGGCACCCAGTTGGGGATTTTGCCTGTAGGCCATGTGTCTCGGCTGACGGTCCTGGCCTTTCTGGGAAAGCTGTGGTGGCCCTTACAAGAATCCATACTCAAGGAAGAGGCACGATCACCATCATTAGAACCAAAGGTTAATTAATTAATTAGCACTGGTTAATTTATGATTAATCAGTTAATATTGTAATATACATATATATACAAATTAAAGACGAGGGTCTGTATGTAACTGTATGGACATCACTACTTTTGGAGACTATAATAGTTTACAGCTTTTTTCGTTGTGGAAAATGCTTTGCGTTGTTCAGTGTGAACTCAAACACTGATCATGAAGTGTGTAGAAGAAAAAAGAGGAAAGTAATAATTAAAGAAAAATGTGAAAGATAATAAAGGGTAAAAGGAAGAAGAAGATTAAAGAAAGTGGTATTCCAGAATAAAGGGTCCAAATAAATAAATTGAAAATTGTTGGAGATGACTCAGATGATGTGAGAATCTACGGATTTTTTTAGTTGAGTTTGGAAAGGCTGCCCCAACTTCTGCTCATGTCATGTCTTTTCTCAGCTCGATTTTAAGCACTTCTGCATGTATTCACCACTATTTTTAATTTGAACCAAGAGTCACGTTTACTGATTGTTAAACCCATCTGAGTTGTTTAATTATATCCAACACTCGAACAGATAATGACACACTTTGAAATTAACTATAACTTAGCTTGGAATAGGAGGATTAAAGGGCAGAGGACTTGTTCCCACCCAAAGTTTTTTTGAAATGACGAAATTTCATTATTTAATTTTTAAAAAACCAAATACCTATTCATTAATCATTTTTCCTTCACTTTTGTTAATAGTTTTGATAAAATAATTAAATTACCCTTATAAAAATATAATATTAAAAAAATATAATTTAATATTTAAATAAAAAATATAAAACCTTCAAAAAAATTTTAAAATAAAAAATTAACCACTGCCACTGATAACAGTGGTCATCGATAATCAAATCAAATAACCAAAAAAGATCTCTTAATTCAAGAAGCGATTAAATTTAATTATCTCTACCATCAATTATAGTCGATAAGGTCAAAGTCAACTTTTTTTATCATTTTTTATTACAGTTGATGACGAAAACTATCAAATTTGACTGTCGTTTGTATCAAGTGACAGTTTTTGGCCTCCTGATTGCCACCGACGATAGTAGCTATTTTTTTATTTTACTTTTTATGTTTTAAAATTTTTTAAATATTTGTATAATTTATTTTAATATTTTTATAAAATTTATTTTATTATATTTAAAATTTTTAAAAAACAAAAAATACTCTTTTGACTATTAATATTTAATCGTTAATCTTTAAACTTAATTGTTGATTATCAAGGTGCAAATGTTTAGATTTTAAAAATTAGAATGGGATTTCATTCTTTAAAAAAACCTTGGGTGCCAATATGGCCTTCGGCCAAGACTAAATCATACTAGTAGTGGTGGATATCTAATTTTATTTCAAAATTAATTTTTCATTTAATTCTTGTCTTTATAGTCAAGGATTTCACTTAGGTAATAGAGAACAAGATTGGTTTTGTTGAAGCGTGATTCAAATTTAATTACTAAATAAGGTAAATAAATAATTTGATTTGAAAGAGTACATATATAATTTGCTCGTGTGTTACGGGTTCCTAATTTTAAGATGACTTCTGTAACGTAAGATATGTGAAAGGAGAAAATGTGCTCTAGAGCAAGTAGGATACTGGGTGCCTATAAAAGGCAAGTCATTTCATTAATTTTATTTGTATTTTGGCTTACGCTTTCTCTTTTAATAAAAAGTTTCGGTCTTTCCATTCAACTGTTTTTAATTTAATTTTCTTCCCTAAATTACAACATTCTTCGTATCAGAGCAAGGGTGCAGCCTTTGATTGGGAGTACAGAGCAAAACCCAAATGACGGCAAACAGAATTTCAACTTCCTTACAACCGCAAATGCCCATCTTCAAAGGTGAGAAATAAAAGATTTGGAGTATCAAAATGAAGACTTTGTTCAAGTCTCAAGAATTATGAGACTTGGTTGAATGTGGATACATGGAAGAGTTTGATTCAGTAGAGGAGCAACATTTGAGAGAAATCAAGAAGAAGGATGCCAAAGCCTTATTTTTCCTTCAACAAGCAGTGCACGAGTCAATCTTCTTAAGAATTATGGCAGCCTTCAACAAAGGCTTGACAATTTCTGAAAGAGTTTCAAGGCTCAACAAAGGTCGTTATAGTAAAATTGCAAACTTACCATTTTGAATTTGAAAATGTGTCTATGAAAAGTAATGATTTGAGCATTTTTCTACAGTCTCTGCTCTTGTTAATTAGATGAAGACATATAGTGAAAAAATTATTGATGAAATTGTTGTTGCAATAACTTTGAGAAGTCTTACTTCAAAATTTGAACATGTAATTATTGCAATCGATGAAGCACATGATTTATCGGATGATTCTTTCGATAAACTAATAAGTTATTCATAAGCTCATGAAAAAAGGTTCACTGTATAAAAAAATAATTTTTAACAAGAAAAAAATAATGAAAAGATAAATATTTAGTAGTTATAAATATATATTTTATAATTTTAACAACTAATTATTTATATTTTCGTTAAATTAAATAAATTTATATTTTTAATGATGAGTTTTTAAATTTTTTAATAAAAAACTCATAAGCCAATCATTATTAGTTGTGATGAATCTGAATCAAACTAGTTTAGTCTTGAAAGTCAATTTGATTTAATTCAGTTTGACTTAAATTTGAGTTGAGTTTGAAATAAAAAGTCAATTTTATTTTTAAAATTATAAAAATCAATATAACTAAATAAATTTATACTTTTAACGATGAGTTTTTTAAAATATGTTTTTATTTAATTTACGTATATCTCACTGACTTTCAAAAATTTTTTTAATATAAAAATCAATGTTTTAACATATCCAAAATTGAAAGTATACTAATAAATGGAATAAATCATAATAATAAATGGAATAAATGATAATAATAAATGTCAAGTTAGATTCGAATTAAATATATTCGGATTTATTTTTAAATTTGATTTGAATAAATCCAAAACGAACTATCAAAACCAAACCCAAACTATGATTTTAAAACTTTATAAATACGAATCTGAACATAAACTGTACAAACCGAACATAAACACGAATTTAAACTTAAATTCAAAATTTTTAATTATATTTTATTAATTATAATTTTTAATAATATAAAAATATGAACTATACGAACCAAATACAAACACAAACTCAACTATGAATCGAATACAAATCCAATTTTTGAATCTGAATCCAAATCCAAACTTTATTATAAAAAATTTAACGAATACAAATTTAAAATAAATAAAATAAAATTGTAATAATAATAATTCTTATTTAATCAATATTTTAATAAATTGGATTCAAAAATCAATTGAAATGGAGTTAAAGTTTTCCATAACCAAGAGCCCATTTTTAATTAATCAACATTTTAACCGGATTTAGCCACAAATAAATAAAATAATAATAATTTTTATTTAATCAATAATTTAATAAATTTAATAATAAATTGGATTCCAAAATGAATTTAAATGGAGTTAAAGTTTTCCTTTGCCTTCACGTTTCTCCTCCACATTCATAAAAATCCTCTACCCTCTCTCTGTAAAAACAAAAAAAAGTTCACAATTCTACTGCAGTTAAAGTTATTAATTGCCAAGAGAGAGAAGAACAATAACTCTTCTGCTTTCTTCCAAAATATAGGTATGAAACTGTTCACCCTTTTTTGGTTTTTTTTCTTGTTTTTTTATTAAGGGTTTATTATTCTAAATTGTTTTATGTTTCAAATATGTTTTAAAGTTTTACCCATTTCATATCATTTATTTTTTTTTTTTAAGTTAATTTTGTTTTCAATAAACCTTGTGCATTGTTACTCCTGACTTTTGTTGAGAAATTTAGGTGGTTAGTGAATTGTTCTTATTTATTTCAACATCTCTTTTGTTTCTATTTAATGTTTGTTGTTTGCATTTAATCTAATGAAAGTATTTGATGTTTTGGTGGTATATAAATCCACTATTTTTAAACTCATACCTGGCCTGGAAGCTGAGCTTAAAGTTTTAACACTTTAAATGTAATATTTATATTAATTAATGTAGAATTTCATTTCTTTATAATTTAATTACCTTCATTGAATATAATATTATTGCACTTTTACTTTTTCTTATAATTATGAAATTTACAGTAGAGTTTGAACCTTTTTTATTAAGCTAGGTAAGAGAAATAACACATTAAATTTTATCTTTGAGCTTTTTTAATTCGTAATCAATTCTTATCCTGTTAAATACAATGTTGATTATTTGGTTTTATTATTAATAAATATAAATAAGATATAAAATAACAAATATATATAAATGATGTGAAACTATAGTTGAGGCTTTGAAAAATAAGCTAGAAAGTATAAGGAAGGAGGATTGGGAATGACTTCTAACAAAACATTTTTTTATTGAAGATTTTCAAGTATGATCTATTTTTAAAATATACCTACAAAGAGGTTTAATTGTTGTTAATCTTTATTGCTACATGTCAAATGTTGATAATTATTTCTTGGTTTTCATATAGAAAATAAGCTCTCAAGCCTCATATAACAAAGCTAAATCTTCAATGCCTCATTGCACGGGTAGTAAGTCTCATAGAGAGTATTTATGAAATGTCATAAATAGGAATTCATTTAGTTATCATATTTATTGTCCAATGTTATGTATTTGATGATTTTATATGTACAATTGGCAAAAGGGAGGAAAAGAAGGTAATCCGTCTAATGTGGGACTGATCTCCTTTGAAACTCGAAATAGGAATGGAAAGTAGGTGGAGCCTGAAACTGAAGAAAAACATGTATGTTCTACAACTTTTGCTTTTATTAAAGTTGCTTTGAGTAGTTATAGACCATGCAACTTTTAAGTCTATTTATATTTTGTACGCTAAAATTGTGTAGACCATTCAAGCTGAGCCAACACTTTTGAATATTGAGATAATTGAAAAATGTTTTGGAGCACAACGTCACAGCCATGTGTTTGGTCATAAGGGTGGAATCAAGTGAAAAACTTCAAAGACCCTAGTTAAAAGAAGATGGAAGAGTTTCAATCTAAACCTCATGACAAGGATGAAGAAAATCGCAACCTAAAGAGACTCATTGTAAAGTTTCAAGAGAGTTTGCTTAGGTTTGAAAGTTTCATGCAATGTAGCATCCCAGGTTAGAAAAGCCCTTAGTGGTGGAGTTTTGAGGTTAGAAATAGAATTCAGGAATAGATTGAGAGTCTAAAAGAGTTCAGGGGTGAGTTAGTAAATTTTTTAGAGTTGTGTGACCTTCGTATAATTCCTTCTGGGAGGTTTCGATCATGTAAAGCGTAGAAAATGAAATATATTCATTTTTCCTAGTGCACTCCCTTGCACCATGCCTTGCACGCCCGTGCAGGTGGGATTAAAAAGAGAGAGACGAGAGATTTGGTTTCATTTCTCACCCATTTCAGCCATTTTCTTCTCTTGTTCAGCAGCTTCCAGCCCTAGACGTGAAATCCAGCTTCCAACAGCTCCCAATCCAGTAAGAGAGCAGAGAGAATAGCTAGAGTTAGAGATTTCCAGCAGCAATGGCGAGAGGTAAGTTTTCTCTTACTTCTTGCAGCGTTTTCAGCTTGCATTTTGATGTGTAATGATGTTGGAAATGTGTGTTTCCATTTCCAGCATGTTGTGTATGTTTGTTTGTTTCCATGATGATGATATGAGGCCTTGTATGATGATTTTCCATTCAGAATGCATGTTTGCTTGTTTGTGAGTGTGTTAGTGAGAGAAAGAATGGATTTTCATGGTGGAATGTGCTGGGAAGGATGAATGATGAAATTGAAATGATTTGCATGCCTATAGAAGTGTCATTAATGTGTGTTTAAGTTTAATTTTAGTTTGGATGTGAAATAGTTGGGTTCCTGCATCTTCTAGGTGAGCCATGTCGCTGCAAAACCAGGTGCACGCTCGTGTGTCCGCATGAGCACGCCCGTGTGCCTGTGTTTCTGCGAGCACACGTGCGTGTGCATGAAATACACACGGCCTGAAATACAGAGGACACGACTATGTGTCCTGAGGGACACGATCGTGTGTCTGTTCCTTATATGAAATGACCAAAGTTTCTAGAACCGCACACGACTAGTTGCACGACCAACGCACGGTCTCGTGTGTCTGCGCACACGCCCGTGTGCCCTTGCCCTGCACGGCCGTGTGTGTGTCATGCACGACCATGTGTCTTCCTCACACGCCCGTGCATCAGTAGAAAATTCCTAGAAATGCAGAAAAATGAATTATAAAGGATGGGTAAGCTTTTTAATGGCTAATGCACCTCAGATAAACATGAATTCAGACAGTAAAGGCTGCATATGCATTCATAGCATAGCATGTAGCCTGAAAGAGGATTTAGGGATCCGAATTCAGTAATTCAGTATTCAGAACCCAATGTATGAGTTATAGCTTTGGGTGAACTCGAGGAGACATCTGTAGGATCCAGCTTTTTGACACCAGTCATACTGCTCAGCAGTATTTTATTTTCAGCTTTCTAGCTAGTAGCTAGACTGTTCAGCCCATATGACCAGAATACCGAATCCCTGTGTTCATTAGCCTGTTCAACACAGCAGGTACCTTCGGGTACATATAGAGATTCGCATGCATGTATATTCAGATTTCAGTTATCATGTCATGGCATTCAGTTAGAATATGGTTAATAATGAGAAACAGATAATCCAATAATCAGTTTCAGTGCCAGCAAGCGACTAGATGCATGAATAGGGCCGAGGCCAAGTATGTGTGTTTTGCTTGTTGCTTGCTTGGGTGAGGGAAGTAAGGAACGCTTACTGGGTGATCTTTATCACTCATCTCTTCCTTCTTCCTTCCTTTTCGGGTTTTGTTGCTACTGGCGAGGAGCGGGTAGACTGAGGCTTGCGAGAAAGGACCCTACACACATCAGTTGTTCATATGTATTTTTAGTTTTTGGATCTGATGGGTCTTGTATGCATTTTGTATATACTTGATGTAAAGAACAGTGTACAGCAACATTATATATATATATATATATATATATATATATATATATATATATATATATATATATATATATATATAAAAGGCCATTATGGGCTCATTGTATATTTGTAATCAATTTCAGTTTCAGCTTCCGCTTATGTAATCAGTAGCAGTAGTTTATTTTCGTAGGATTCCCGTCGCAGGTACCCAAATTTCCAGTTTTATTAAATAAAAGAGCAGTAATATTCAGTAGTAGGGGTACTCGTGGCGGCGGGTCCTACATGCAACAAAACCCAAATACTTCAATTAAGTTTCCCCCATCTGAACTTGACCAAGATCTCCAAAGGTTTTATTTTCACTTCATATTTTTGTAGTGATTTATTTTGTATTATTATGAGTTATAAAACTATTTTTAGACACATGATTGCTAATAATCACAAATATTTTTCTTTTACTAAATGGTTTAATTTTTTGTAGGATGTTGTATAAAACTAAAGCATGTTAAAGTTTTTCAGAAACTTTCAGTTACATAGGCGTTCTACTCATAAACCTTTTATATGAGATTCATGGTGAATTTAACTAATTAATAAAAATATTGATTATTGGTTATACATAGTTTTGTGATTTCTATGAAGTTTATTTTATAGTATAGATTAGTTGCTTTAAATGGTATTTGAACATTTTAGACTATTAATTATAAATGCTAAAATAGAACCAATATGTGAACTTAATAATGTTTTAACTAGGTTTGATAGCAAAGGAGTTGATATGTATTGATGAAGTTGTAAATATTCTTGGATTCTTCTTGGTAAAATGAATTGATAGGTGTTAGTTTATATATTTATATATGTAATAATATAACTGGAAGTATTAAATCTAATTGCAAAATTATACTAAATAGAAGTTCTATTATTTTTATCTCATGTTTTGTTATTTTCAATTTCATCTTCTTGTTTACATTTTTGTATATAAGTTTTGTTGACTTATTTTTCTCTTTACAATTTACAGGTACTTGAAGACACAAGTTAAACGAAGAATACTTGGTATGGGTTTTAATTAATAAATAGATTCTTGTGACACTTGTACCCGTATTTTGATTTTGATTAAGAGGAAAAATTAAGATAATATGAATTTTATAGTTTTTTTATGATTATTGATCATATAAAAGCTCTTGTGATGATTATTATTAATACATTATCAATTTCAATTATTATGTTTTGCATATATCTTGCTATTATTAAATGAATTGAGAATTAAAATTTCATAATTATCATTTTTTTATCATATTACAAAACCCTATTGTTATTTCAATAACAAGTAAATTAAATATGATTATAACGATAAAAATATTTACTGTTTTTGTAATTTTTAATGATAGAAAAATTACTTTACATTGATAAGAATATACATTATTCATAATATGCTCAATAATCAATAAATATAGTTAAAATGATAGAAATATCCATTGTTAATAATATATTTAGTGATTGGTAAAAATTAAAATAACAACAGGGGTATTAATCGTTGTTGTTATATCTAGTGATGGATAAATATAATTATAACGATAATAATAATCATCATTAATATTATATTTAATCATATGTAATAACCAATAGATATTGTTATAACAACAAGAATATTCATCATTGATATTATAGTTAGTGATTGGTAGATATTACTATAATGATGGAAATAATCATCGTTATTACTATTTTCAACAATTATAATAAATGTTATAGTAACTGAGATATTAGTCGTTATCACTATTTTTAACAATGAGATTTATGCCCCTCACTATTTGTATTAACGTGTAGTGACTCCCGCCACAGGCTACTGTGTGCTACGATTTATGATATTTATCATACTAAATTATATCTGTAGCGAGGACCTCTATAATAAAATCTACTGCTGAAATTTAAATTTTTAATACGGAAGCTAAAATGGGAAATGCTATAATAATACTTAGAAAATAATGATTTTTCTTAAAAATCTCAGACTTTTCATTTCTAAACGTACTAGGCATACAATATATTATAATAATGTCATACATACAAATATGCATAAAACAAAGTCATATATATATCATGCGAGCCAAAACATGTTGTCTACTGTCAAGTCATGACCCCAAAATCTGATAGTTGTCCCACTCCTACTCAGCCCAAGATCACTGACCAAAAAGGAGAAAACGAGGAAAATGGTGAGTGATAAAATCACTTAATAAGCATTTACTATCTCTAACACTAGTAGGTTTCAAACTTTAGCTAGTTGTGTGTCTTTTCACATTATTTTTTGCTTCATTGCATTATGTTTCTGTATAATTGAGATTTCATTGATTTTCTATAATGTTCTTTGTCTTTATCTATTTTATTTCTCATGGAATGTTATATATGACATAAAGTTTATATGCTGATGTCATGTGTATGTTGAAAAGTCATAAAATTTGTCTTTGTGCATGATTTTTTGAAAACTCTGTCTAAAATAAAAACTATGATCTGAAAATCCTGAATATATACATATAGTATGTGCTGAAAAATAATCAGAAACTATTGTATATGAAAATATCTGTTATACTGACCAAACTGATGAATATAGGGATTCAGCACCCTAGCCGTGTGAGTTCAATCCTATAATAAATCTACTCGTGCACAACAAGTACTCTTTTTAACGAGATTAGTCAAAAACCACATCCTCTCTAGCGGACGTTGGTCTCAAAATGACTATTCTACCCTTAAAACCTCATAAATTTTGTATTTTATAATAAAATCTTATTTCTAATCCAAATTTCCAACCTAAAAGGATAATTCAAACTCGAGCTATTACATAATGATAGGACATTTTTTTCGTTGTTAATACTTTTAATAGTATAGGCTTTAACAACGGGCAATGATGAAATTTTTTCCACCATTGAAATACTTTAACGATAGGATATCCTATTTTAACAACTATTTTTCCTCTTATTAAAGGCATTTTTTTTTTTGTAGTGGTTGACTAGGACACATGACAATAACGAGGAAAAAGTGTTTTAGGTGAAGTAGGAGTCATCTTAGAAAAACAAGACACAATATTCAATCGGAAAATCACAAGGCAAAGTTGGTTTTCATAGTTAAGGTTGTGGCAGAGCTAGAAGATAATTTGGTGAAAACAAGTAGCATAAAAGCTCAATTTAGTGCTACTATTGCAAGAAGCTTGGTCACAAGGAAATTGATTGTTGGAGTAAAGCAATAGATGAGAACAATCAAGCAAGTTTTGTAGAGTAGAAAAATGAAGATAATAAGCTTTTTATGGCCCATTTTTGTGATAGTGTCTTTTGTTGATATTTGGTTTTTGGATGATGGATAGTGGATGCCCTGATCATATGTTAGGTACAAGATCATTGTTCAAGGGGCTTGATGAGTCATAGAAGTTGAAAATAAGGTTAAAAGAGAACACGGTTCAAGAGTTACGGAAAAGGTACATTTTCCTTCACTAGCCATGATAAAGTCAAATTGCTGCATGGCATGATATTTGTTCCTAATTTGACTCATAATTTGTTTAGTATTAGGCAGTTAATGGTTAGTAGGTATTGTGTTTTATCTGATATTGGGTTTCCTGTTATTAAGGACAAAAAGTCAGGGCATACTATTGTTACTGTTAAAATGGTTAGTAATAACATGTTTCCACTTAAAGTTTCAACAGTTGAAAAATCTGCTTTAATTTCTAAATGGTAAAGTAAGGCTAAATGGCATTTGTGTTAAGGTTAATTAAATATAAATGGATTGACGTTGTAAGTGTAAAGGAAATGTTTTTAGGTTGCCTAACATGATGCATTTGAATTTTGTGAAGATTGTGTTTATGGAAAACAAAGTAAAAAATCTTTTTCCAATAGGCAAGTCTTGGAGGGCATCAATTTGTCTTGAACTAGTGCATGCTAATTTATGTAAGCCTATGAGTATTAAGACTTTTGGTGGTAGTCAATAGTTTTTGCTTATTACAGATGATTTTAATAGTATGAGTTGGGTTTACTTCTTGAAATGTAAATTTGAAGTTTTTTTCTAATTTCAAAAAAAAAAAAAAAATAAAGTTCTTATTTAGAAACAGTGGTATTGCATAAAGACACTTGTACAAATGAAGGAAGAGATTTTGGTTCAAGTGAATTTAATGTTTTTTGTGAGGAAAATAGAATTCATAGAGATCTTACTATGCCATACAAATAAGCAAAAAATGGTGTTACTAAACCATAGAATAAAACAACAATTGAAATGGCAATAAACATGATTAAAGCCAAAGATCGTCCAAATTGATTCTTTGGAGAAGCAGTTGCAACCGTTGCAACTGGTTCTCAACATTTCTCCTATGAAGGTTGTCTTGACTCAAACACCATAGGAGATTTGGATAGTTAGAAAGTCATCAACAAGCCACTTACTCTTTTTGGTTGTTTTGGTAAAATCATAATCTAAAAAACTTAATGAGAAATTTGTTAAATGTTTTTTTTGTTGGATACAATTCTTAATCCAAGGCATATAGGTTGTATAACCCTATTTGTGGCAAGTTAATTACTAGCAGGAATGTGGTGTTTAATAAAGATGCAACATAAGGATGGAGTGAAAATCAAAGACAACTTGTTAAAGTTCTAAAAGATAAAGCGATCCCACCTAAGGATCTAACACAAATGAACTTTATTTCTTCTTACAGTAGCAACTTATCCATTCCAAGTAGCAATGGTTTCTTATCCTGAAGCATCTCTAGTGAAACTCCACCAAATAAATTCAAATCTTTGAAAGAGATTAATGAAATGTGTACATTTTCCTTGTTTGCCTCTGACTCTGCATCTTTTGAGGAAACTGCAAAAGAGAAAGAATAGTGTAATACAATGAAAGAAAGTTATTGGCAATTTAGAAAAACCAAACTTGGGACTGGGTGGATTTGCTTAGAGGAAAAAATGTTATTAGGCTTAAATAGGTATACCAAACAAAATACCATGTAGATGGGAGCATACAAAAGCACAAGACTTAACTAGTTGCAACAGTATACTCCTAACAGAAAGGGATTGATTTTTAAGAAACTTTCTCCGGGGTAGCATGATTTGAAATGGTAAGAACTTTTTTAGCTTAAAGTGCTCAACTTTAATTGGCTTGTCTATCAATTTCATGTAAAGTTCGCTATTTGTATTAGTGAATTAGAAGAGGAAGTTCAGAACCTGCAAGTTTTGTAATGAATGGCAATGAAGATAAAATATACAAGTTAAGGAAGACATTCCATGGATTAAAGCAAGTTCCTTAAGCATGGTATACTAAAATTGATTTATATTTTCAAGAAAACAGATTTAAAAGAAGTGAATAATAAAACTCTTTATTTTAAGAAGGAAGGTAAAAATGACTTTTTTGGTTGTTTGTTTTTATGTTGATGATATGATATACATGAGATCATGTAAGTCTATTATGGATGAATGTAAATCTTGTATGATGAAGAAATTTGAGATGTCAATTTTAGGTTTATTGTTTTATTTGCTTGATCTTGAGCTAAAACAAGTTCAAGATGAGGCTTTTATTTCATAAAGAAAATATGCAATAAATCTTTTGAAAAGATTTAACATGGTGAATTGCAAAGTGGCAGTCATACCCATGAATGTGAATGAAAAGTTGAATTTTGATTATGGTCCTCAAATGGGTATTGCAAGTTATTTTAGAACTCTTGTTATTAGTTTAAATTATTTATGTCATATAAGGCTAAACATTATATTTTTTTTATTGATGTAGTGTCTAGATATATGCACAATCCAACCAAACATATTTCGTATTCAAAAGTATCATATTTCATGTTAACTGGTTTTGTTAATAATGATTTGACAGGTTGTGCGTGTTATACACCCTAATAGCTGAAATAATCCTAGAGAGACTAAATAACATTTTCTATAAGACTATATGCAAAGTATAAACTATAATGAAATAAATAACCAAATAACAATTTTCAAACAAAATAACGCAAGTAAAAGAGAGAAAAAAGATAGAAGTTTGTTCAACGGATTTATAGTGGTTCAGAGTTTTTATCACAAACCTCTTATATCCATTTTTTCAAGCAACTAACTTGAAGTTCCACTAGTGATATATGATTGCGCCCAACTTATAATAAATTTTTGAGATTTCACACAATATAATAGTTGTATTGGACTTAATTCACTTGCTTGTACACATATAGACGTGTGTCATAGATACACAATCATGTGCCTTCAAAACATGAAAAGTGCTTGAAAGATCAAAAGATTGCACAAATGCACACACAAATACTAGCATGACATCATACACACCTTAATTTTTACCTAGGCACGAGTGTGTGTATATGATACATAATTGTGGGCCAAATGTTGACTTTCTTAATTGACTACACATAGGTACATAGCACGGGACCTTCAATGGTTTGTCATCAACTTGGTCATGACACATGGACATGTGTTTTTTATGGACACAGTTGTACATTCAAGGTTGACTTTCTTCTAAGTTGACATTGGTTTGACCATGCATAGACAAGGTTACACAAGAACCTTGGATAGTGTGTTTGTTTAAGTTTAGATGCATAGTCATGTAAGATTGAAACATACATTCGTGCCTTAGAAGCTTCGACTAAACATGTTAAGGAACACAAGTGATTATTTTAAAACCCTTTAGGCTAGAAAAGAATCCTAAGGGGTGAATAGAATTATGAAAAATGTTTATTAACTAAAACAAGATTACATGCAAATACTTAACTAATTAATTCCAATCAAACAATCAAACACCAAGCAATTTAATTAACACAAATTAAATTAAATAAAGCAACTAAAGAAAGTAAGGGAAAAAGGTTGTTTAGCCAATTTATAGATGTTTAAAGCTTTAAACACAAGCCTCCTACATTCTCTTCTACAATCCAATCCAATTGCAGTTTTCACTATCTTCAAAACCTCGAAGATACAATAGTTTTTTATGTAAGGAAATTTTGCCTTTTACACTATTTTATCATGATTTCACTATTTGTGTTTGATTACAAGCTTTATTTGTGAGAAAGCCTCTAAGTAGGTTGATACATAAGATAAAAAACAAGGGCTCTCAAATATAGATCAAGAATAAGTTAGTGAGAGAAAAAAAGTGAGTAAGAGTAATATAAATGATAGTTTGAATGTGCAACAAGATTTCTATCGCTTCTCACTTTAAATTGGCTTCCTTTTATACTAAAAATCTTGCGAAAAATGGAAATGAGCAGTTGCATTAAATTTGTATCTGTTCGGTAGGTGAAAAGAATGTTATTGCAAAAAATTTCTCAAGTGCATGATGTTGTCTATCGAGTGCATGGTTATACTCATCTTATTTATTACCTCGATCAGACTCCCAATAGTCAAATTCATGATACCAGTCAACCATACATGGTCGTATGTTTCCTACACATGATTGTGTTCCATTGTCTTATGTGTGTCTTTTCAAATTTCATAAACTCGTAAGGGACTAGAGCACTATCAACAAACAAGACATATACGATGGTCATTTTACTTATACATGATCATGTGCTGAAGTTGTAAGGTCGTGCTTTATGAAATATGTCTATGTTTAAGAATCTTTTGAACATGTATGTTATACTTTTCTCTATCTTCATCTCAAATAGCTCATATTTCTAGAAGAGTAGTTTAATTTTTAACTTTTTGACCTGGCTAATCTTTTCATATGTAATTTGGAGAATTGTCCAAACTTGCTTTGCCAACTCACATGCAAAAACTCTATTAAATTTAATTGAGTCCAAAGCACAAAATAAAATGTTAATGGTCTTGGCATTTAAGCTTAATAACTTCTCATCATTATCATTACAATCATTTTTATCTTTTGGCAATTATGTCTTAGGATCTCTAGGAACTAGGTCTTCATGCTCAAAATTTTCCATAGCTTATAATCAATTGACCTAATGTGCAATCTTATCCTAATTTTCAATTGGGTGTAATTTATCCCACAAAATAAGGTTGGTTTATTTATACATTACCCCTTACTGAAAACAAGTGCAGAAGTACTATTTATTTAACAAAGATCATTTTACTCTAAAAATCATTAGATTTTATAAAATACTAAAGCTCAAACTTTGATACCAATTGTAAAACACTTTAGGCTAGAAAAGAATTCTAGAGGGGGATGAATAGGATTATTGAAAACGTTTACCAACTAAAACAAGATTATATGTAAAACCTCAACTAATTTGTTTCAATAAAATAATCAAACACCAAATAATTTAATTAACACAAATTAAATCAAATATATTAAGCAACTAAAAAGGGTAAGGGAGAAAGGTTGCTCAACTAATTTATAAAGGCTTGAAGTTTTGAACACAAGTCTCATTTGTCTTCCTTCTCAATCAAACCTGATTGAAGTTTTCACTAATTTCAAAATCCTAAAGACATAATAGTTTTTTATGCAAAGGAATTTTGCCCTTATATAATAGGTTACTAGGATTTTTCCCTTTTTGTTTGATTACAAGTTTTGTTTATAGAAAAGCCTTTAAGTAGGCTGATACATAAGATTAAGAACAATGTCTCTTAAATATAGATCAAGAATAAGCTTAGTAAGAGAAAAGAAATGAGCAAGAGTAATAGGAATGATAGCTTGGATATGCAATAAGATTTCTAACCCTTCTTACTTCAAGTTGGCTTTCTTTTATACTAAAAATCTTGCAAAAATATTTTGAGAAAGGAGTCATTTTATTATATTTGTATCCATTTAATCGGTGAAATGAATAGTATTGTAATAATTTTTCTAAGGGCATGGTTGTGCCTATCGAGTGCACAATTATACTTACCTCTTTTAGTGTCTTGATCAGATTCTCAATGGTCGAATTCACAACACCAACCAACCATGCACAGTCATATGTTTTTTTACACATAGTTGAGTTTCATAAGCATTATCAATACATGAGACACACACGATGACCATTTTACTTATGCACGATCACATGCCAAAGCTGTAAGGTCATACTTTGTGAAATACGTTGAATAAGTCTTTGCACGATCAACTTTGCACGACAAGGGTGGTAGTTTTGCTTATTTTTCATTCAGCAACTGTAGGACCTATTGCACCGAGTACCCCTGCTGCTGAATACTGCGGGGAGCTTTTATTAATAAACTGAAAACCCGGGTACCCGTGACGGGAATCCTACGAAATTAATAAAAACTTCCTGAAATCTGCTATACATTCAGAATTACACATGCGGAAGCTGAAATACATACATCAACTGAAATATACATACTGTTCTGTGCAATGGGCCCAAGGGCCTATATAATATATACATATACTGTTTCTATACATCTGGACACATAAAACATTTACAAAGTGACCACACAGGTCCAAAACTGAAAACTACACAACTGAGATCACGGTGTGGGCCCTCTCCGTCAGCCTCGTACCACCCGCTTCTCAGAAACAGCACGAACCACCTGAAAAATATGGAAGAAGGAGGGGGATGAGTGATAAAGATCACCCAGTAAGCGCTCCTTACTTCCCTCAAAACCCAAGCAAGCACAAACAATTACAATAATCAAACATACCTGGGCCTCGGCCCTAATTATACATCTATGCGCTTGCTGGAATCTGAAACTGTTATCTGAATCTCATTCTCATTATATACTGATATCATTATTATTCATGTCATGATGTGTATGTCATGCCATGCTAACTGAAAATACTGGATGCATGCATCTGAATACTGAAACTCTGAATGTACCCCAAAGGTACCTGCTGTGCTGATCAGACTTGGTGGAACACAGGGATTTGGCATCCTGGCCATGTGGGTTGAACAGTCTAGCTACTGGCTAGAAAGCTGCTGAATTCACTGCTACCCGATCTGACTGGTGTCAGATGGTAAAAATCTGAATTTGCTGCTGATCATTCTGACTGGTGTCAGAGAACTGAATCTGAAATACTGCTGAGTATTCTGACTGGTGTCAGAATACTGAATCCCACAGATGCCCCCTTCGTATTCACCCTATACTCTTACCCGTAAATCAGGTTCTAAATACTGAATACTACTGAATTCGGATCCCTTGATCCTCTCTGAAGCTACATGTAATGCAATGATATGCATATGTAGCTTATTATCTGATTTCATGCTCATCTGATGCTTATCTGAAGCCAATTAGCCTTTATTCTGAATTCGCATGCTTAATTAATCAATTAATATTCTTTTTCTGGACAACTGCAGGTGCACGGGCGTGCAGGAAAAGTGCACGGGCATGAGCCAGGACGCACGGGGCCGTGCGCTGGTCGTGCGCTGGTCGTGCGTCTGACCATGCATGCTACTGAAACTTTTCTGGGAATTTCACTGAAAGCGCATGCACGGGTGAGCGTCTGCGGACACACGGGCGTGCATGTGCATTTTCTGGCCATGCACACGGGCGTGCATCTGGAAAAACAAAGGCACATGGCCGTGCCATGCAGGCGCACGACCGTGCATCTTGTTCTTCAACAAGAACACTTGCCGGAAATTGTCCAAATTCTCAACCAAAACACAATCAATCTCAAATACACTTCAAACACACTTTCCCAGCACTTCAAATAACACAATTCAAGTATTCTTCTTCACATGCATCAGTCATCATGAAATCTACCATGGAAACTTCTTCTTTCTCTCTCTAAAGCCATACACATACACATGCATAATCCAAGGGTGGAAATCCATCAACCAAATCAACATGCAATGGCATATAAGCATTTCCAACATTCATCAACATACAAATAACTCATCCATGGCATCAAAACTCATAAAGCAAGCTGGGAAACTCAAGGAAAAGGTAAGCGAACACTTACCTCGCGCCATTGCTTCTGAAAACTAATCCTTCGAACTATTCTCTTGGCTCTCTCACCGGATTGGGAGCAATTTGCTGAGGAATCTCCTCTCTAAGGTTGGGAGGAGCTGCTGCTGAAAAAGAAATGAAATTGGCTAAAGTGGGTGAGAAAAAGAAACTAAAGCTCTCGGCTCTCACTTATATAATATGCTATGCACGACCGTGCATCAAAGGCGCACGGGCGTGCACAAGGGAAAATGGACTTAATCCATTTTCCGCTCACTCGTCTGATCGAATCCTTCCAAAAGGATTCAAACAAAAGCCACACGGCTCCGAAAACTTACTAACTCACCCTTGAACTTTACTAGACTCCCAATCTCTTTCTGAATCTCGTTTCTAACCCCAAAACTCTTTCCCTAAGGGCTTTTCTAACCTGGGATGCTACATTTTCTCCCTCCTTATAAAAAAATTCTGACCCCGAAATTTACCTAAATAACTCTGGGAATCTATCCCTGATCTCAGACTCTACCTCCCAAGTGGCTTCCTCCACTCTCTGACTGCGCCATAAGACCTTCACTAGAGGAATCTGCTTGTTTCTGAGGACTTTAACCTTGAAGTCTAGGATCTGCACTGACAGCTCTTGGTAGCTCAAATCCTCTGCCAACTCTATCTCTGAAAACTGAAGCACATGAGATGGATCCCCCACATACTTCCTCAACTGAGACACATGGAAAACATTATGAATCTTATCCATGCTAGCTGGCAAAGCCAATCTGTAGGCAACTGTCCCCACTCTCTCAAGTATCTCATAGGGACTAATGAATCTAGGGGCCAACTTCCCTTTTCTACCAAATCTGAGAACATGCCTGTATGGAGCAACTCTCAGAAATACTCTATCGCCTACTAAAAACTCAATCTCTCTGCGGCTCAGATCTGCATAACTCTTCTGTCGATCCTAGGCCTGTTTCATCCTCTGCCTGATGATCCTGATCTGCTCAATCATCCCCTGAACTATCTCTGGGCCCACAACTGTTTCCAGAGAATATCTCTCTCCAATCTCATCCCAATGAAAAGGAGATCTACACCTCTGACCGTACAACGCCTCAAATGGAGCCATCTGAATAGTCACCTGATAACTGTTATTATATGCGAATTCCATAAGAGGAATCAACTCTACCCAATCGGTTTGGAAATCCATACAACAGGCTTTGAGCATATCCTCCAGAATCTTATTAACTCTCTCAGTCTGGCCATCTGTCTAAGGATGATAAGCTGAACTGAACTGTAACCTGGTCTCCAAGGCTCTCTGTAATGATTTCCAGAAAGCTGATAGGAATCTGGAGTCTCTATCTGACACTATAGTCTTGGGAACACCATGAAGTCTGACTACCTCTCTGACATACAGTCTCCCCAACTGATCGGTAGACATGCCCTGTCTG
>JAJEJH010001433.1:0-26864 GCA_026122585.1 Anacardium occidentale | reverse complement strand
AATTTCATATCACAAGATTTTAACATTAAATTCCAACAAGTTTTAACGTAAGTCTTTAATATTTCCTTCTTAATCTTATTTGTTCATGCATTACATGATATTCACGTAAACTGGCAGAGATAAAGAAATATAAGTAATAGGATGCCTAATTGTTCCTATTTCTGCATGTGTTATACTCATTTTGTCTTATACAATTAAATTCATTGTATAACATACATTTTCAATATAATGCTTTACCATTAATTCAATAACTTTGTCATTTAATTAAGTATTATTAAAATTAATAGAAAAATACCTTTATTTATTTAATATTCATTAAAAACTATAACTAATGGTTACACAAGTATGCAAATAATTTTAAACTATAAATGTTTTTTTTTTTAATTTGTCAATCTAAATTAATGACTGAGCTATTGCACATATATATATTTTGCATTATATAATATGTTTCCATAATTTATTAAATTAAATCTTGTTTAGTTGATGTCTATAAATTTAAAGTCATTGAAGCGGTACCACTAAATCAACTAAATTTATTTATAGGTTTTATTTTTATTTATTAATAATTTTTAATTACATTATATAATATGTTTCTAGAAACTCTTTAAATGATAGTCAAACACTATTTTGCATAAACTATTCTAATATACAATCATCAACAAATAAAAAAAAAAAAAGTTAATCAATAATGTATGTGATCATATAGTTTGGTATAATTTGTTAACTATATATAAGGTTAAATATTTTTTTTATTACATAACTGAATGAATTACTTTAAAAAGATTTACATATCACCAACGAATATGTTCGATGCCCTTTGAACTCGTAAATATTAAGTTAGAATCACAATATTTGCACATTGTACATGGTAATAATTTACAGTTAAAATTTTAATCCATTTGGGTGAAATGTTTTTATATCATTGTTTTTTGCTTTTTCTTTTTTATGATGGTGTCTGTAATGATTGAGTTTCTTCATTAATATATTAATTTTTTTTGTTATCAAAATAATAAAATGTATTAAATGCATTTAAATTAAAATCCATTTTGATACGCATTTAAGAAAATAAATATAATACTAATTTTATATATATATATATATATATATATATATAAAAAGTTGATTCAATGACTTGACTATTTGAAGAGTTTGGGTGAAATGTTTTTATATCATTGATTTTTGCTTTTTCTTTTTTATGATGGTGTCTATAATGATTGAGTTTCTTCGTTAATATATTAATTTTACTCTTGAATCCTAACCCGTTCCGTTGCATTTCACTGCCAGCTATGAGCACTATTTCACCTTGTTGCCCATGCCAGTAGGATTTCCACCTAAACAAGAAGATATACTCTTGAATCAATGCTTAGATTTTTTTCCGTACTTTTTTTATTTTACTCTTCGTATATCTATAAAGTTATATATATATATTTAGATTTAAATAGTCAAATAAATTTTTAAATAATAGATTATTATGCAATTAAATATTATTTTATTTTTAATTTAATTTTTTTTTAATAATAATTATTTGTGAAAATAATTCTGTTGTTGATTCAATTATTTACTAAGAGCATAACTTTATGGTTGCCTAATAAGATTGGAATTGAATTGGTATATAAAATTGTGTACTGAACAATAATATTTAATTATTATTTGGCCACACGACATATTCTCATCCAAGGTTTGACTAAATGACAAGTTCTCACGTGCAAAACTTTTAAAATCTAAATTGTCATTTTTTTACTGTAAAAAAGATCAAAATACCCTTTATAATATTAATATTAAAATAAAATTTAATATAAATAATATTAAAAATTAAATTAAATAAAAATTTAAAATAATAATAAAAATTTATTAAAATTATTAAAATAAAAAATAAAAAAAAGTATAAAAAGCAGTGACCACCTCTAACCTCGTTAGATAGAAATCCACCACTCTAGTTCTATTAACTGGCCGGATCTAACCCGCCACGCATGACGTATACGACTCAACCGACATTAACATCAACTAGCTTAAGATAAATCCAAATTAGGTTGTCTACTTTACAGAGAAGCTGGCTCCGGAATGACCGAAAATGCTTGACTCGCCATTTCTACCACCTTAAATGCTTATATAGCCAACCGACTGGCCAATAAAATTCGGGGATGATCGCTTCCAACTATCCGTGAGATTAAAAGTGGTGTGATTACTTTAAACTTTTTATTTTAAAATTTTATTAATTTATTAAATTTTATAATATTATTTTATTTTTAAATTTATATTTTAATATTTTTATAAATTTTATTTTTAATTTTAATTTAAAAAGACAAAAATACTCCTCTAACGAGTGGGTATTTAGTCTTTTAAACTTTTGAGGGTGGAAATTTGCCATTAAGCCAAACCTTGGGTGCCAATGATCATTTGGCCATTATTAATTGTGTAGCTGGATGTGATTATTGAAGTTTAAATTTGTGTGTTAAATAATAAATGTGTAATTATTAATTATATGGTTGGATGTGATTATTAAAGAAAGTTAATGAATTTGTATTATGAAATAGTTTGATAACGACAATAACTGAATTATCTTTTTTTCTAATATTATCTTAGTCTTGCTATCTTTTTTATTGTGAATGATTACATTTGAGTAACTACTGGGGTAATTAAATATAACAATGCGGCAAAAACTTTCAAAATTAGGTTAAATGATAACATTTCATGTTATTTAGGAGGTGGTGGCAACAACATTCATTCTAAATATTGGGAGAAGATTTCGACAACTGCAAATAAATATGATTATTATTGTCCTTTGCTACAACAATGAAAAAGATTCTCAAATGTTGTTCCTTAAAAAATGCGTCGTCAACATAAACAACGAGTCAAATGTTATATTAAAAAACTCATATATTTTAACCCATGATCATGAAAAAGTGTTTGAACATATAGTGTTCATCTATATCCCGATATGTAATAATGTTAGGATTACGAAACATTAAGTTATAACATTAATCCAAAAACAATGTTAAGGACTCCTCTGACGTACTTTATAATGTTTAGAGTACTTAATTTTTGATCCGTTATATTTGAACATGTAATATATCAATTTTGTACTTTTGTGTTACATAAACAAAGAAAAACACCAACAAAATTATTGGAATGGAATTATAGGTTTAGGCCTTTCAATGACATAACGAGGTTTTTAGTATTGTTGCTCTAACTCATTAAAAATCGATGCACACAGTACAAAAATAGATCCATAAAATGCTCCAAAATTACAAATTGTTTAAGAGAGAAGCATATAATACAATTATTATATAATTCAACCCACAATACAACTTTATTATATCATGTACTAAGAAGGCAACATTCATATTCTTAGTAAATGGAGAGAAGATTTCTACCTTGTTTGATTTTTTACCTAATAATATTTTAGTTTCTCAATTAATAAAAGGTTTCAATAATTGAGGTGATATGTTAAATAAGTATAAGTAATCTAATTTCTATCTCCAATTTAGGTATGAAAATATTATGATAATTTTAATATTGTTTTCTCTTAATTAAAATTTAAAAAATATCATTATTTCTATTAAAATAATAATTTATATGGAGAATTTTTTTTAAAAAATATATTGATAATAAGATAATAACTTTAAAAAGTAATTTAATTAATTAATCTCATAATTTATATTCAATAATCTTTCAGTTAGTTAAAAATCAATATAATTCAAATTTATTTAGTTTAAATTCAAATCGAGTTTAAAGTAAAAGGCTTGGTCCATTTAAAAATCAAACTCAACTCCAATTAGATGGAGTTTGATTGTTTAATTTAAATTCATAGTTTGAATCTGTAATTTAAATTTGTAATTCAAATTCATAATTCGTTAATAAAACAACATTATTTTATCATTAAGTTACGAACTCAAATCATAAATTTAAATTATAAATTTAAACTATAAATTCGAATCAAACTTAAATTACAAATCTAAACCATAAATTCGAATCATAAATTCAAACTGAATTTGAACTAAACCAAGCCAAATATATTTTTATCCCAACCGAATTCAAGCTGCTTTTGATTTTAGTCGACGAACTCAAACCAAATTTGAACAGAATTAATTTTTATACGAATTGAACTCAAACCAAAAGATGTTCAATCCGAATTCAATTTGTATCCACCCCTTAGAGGGAGGATAAGAAGGTTAGCGCCAAATCGCCCAATAAGATCTTCATGCAATCAATCAAATCAGCTTGCACATTAACATAGATTACTGCAGTATGAAGAACTCAAGACACTTGAAGCCAAGCAGCATTTTTATGCAACTCGTTAGTAACCATAGTTCAATTGTTTCCACACATGTTTTTCTAGATTTAGCATTTTCAGATTTTAACTGAATTTTTTTAAAAAAATGTTATTGTATTTGGCACAACGCATTGTTTCTAAGCTCATTTATTTGGATAGTTTGAGTGATTTTTATGTACAAAGGCCTAACACTTTGTGTTCAATCACACAATTACGTTGCACACTTTTCGGCTTAGCCATCGGAGACCAAGAAGCCCAAAAAACCTAAAACTTGTATTCAATCACACAATTACATGGCAGGCCTTTTGGCTTAGGCACCAGAGACCAAGGAGCCGAAACCGATTTCGAAATTGAAGCTGAAGCAAGACAACATTTGGTTGTTATTGTCCTCCACTGTCATTTTAAGCTTGTAAGAACCCTGTACAACCAACAACACATTAAACAAATAGACAAAATTAATTAAGGAGAATTAATTATCAAATTAACCACCGGTTCCATGTTCCTTTTTTTTTTTTTTTCAATAGCTTCTAAAAGCTATTACTTTATTACTTCAGCGAATGAATTGGGATGTAAAGTTTCATTAAGAAAAAGAATGGATGAAAACAAACACTTCCATGCACTCATTTGCTTATCAATCTTTTTTTTTTTTTTCTTTTTCTGTTCACTCCAAATTCGATCAAAAAAAGCAATCACAGCTCTCGACGTTTCCCCTGGATAGGTGTATTGTCTTCCTATTATCACGTAACGTTACTCGAAAATAAAAATACGCCCACATATCTACTATGCCAAGGCCAATGTTCATAACTTGGTATCAGTGTCCACTTATTTTGGGCGTTTTAAGGCATTGTAATTGAAGTTGATAATTTAAGATGGGCTAGTAATTTGGGTGTACCTATGATGGTCTTGTAAATCACAGTGTCTTTAGTTATGGAGACGAAACTTACAGGAGGAGTGAAACTAGGCAAAGTTTGGGTGTGAGACAGCACAAAGTCGCCTTCAGCAACAGGACAGGACAATTTTCACAAAGATCATGGTTTTCTTGATGGACATGCACTCCATAGTAAGAAACGTCAACCACCACTGTCCCGCCAGCGATAGCTTGAGCTGTGAAAAGAGACACAATTAGTTGTTTGATGCAACTCCAAGGAACACATTAAGGGAATAAACGCAAAAAGTCGACACATAAGGATACATTTATGTGCACTATAAGAAGGTAAAATACATGGACCAAAAAGACCAAGGACATGCTAAAATTAGATGTCTTCATCTAAGGAATCAACAAGCCTCACCAAAACAATTTGAAGTTGGCTCTATGGATAGAAATATGATATATCATCAAAATTAAACAATAATCTAGAACTCGAATTCAGGAAACTATATGAGCAGCTGCCACAATTTTGGAAGGTGACATGATTATGCTATTTGACTGGCAATAAGTGAGTCACAATATGCTAATTTCCGTGGACAAGAAAAGGGCTCTAACTAGACAAAAAAAATATTGACATGATTAAATTCAGACAACTCAATTTGTTTCAATCCAACATGGGATCACAAGATGAGAAACATGTCAAAGTTCATGTCCACAATAAAAAATTTTCTCAAGGATAAGAAAAAAATGAAAGGAAAGTATCACATTACATCTTGTAATAGTGAAATACTACAAGCTTATGAAAATAAATGCTACTGAAGTTTGTAACACTTGAAACTCATCCTATGAAGTGCTTGAAATCTAAAACTCAAAAATTGCATCACAATCCAATACCACCATGAAAATTACAAATGACAATCATCGCAATTACCACATCCTATAAATGTACAAGATAAATTCACAATTACCACATCCCAATATCATTATGAATCAAGGACACAAGTGATAGTGAGAGGATTATTATAGTGTAAGTGATTATATCACAAGGTGGCAATGGTTTACACGTATCGAGGTATATTGCTTACAACCTAATCTTTCACATGGATGCATAATTTATTGGTTATGTTCACTAATAGACCTATCGAAGAGAACTGTAAATAGATGGTGCTTCTTATGCCTATGAAAATGTTCTCTAAACTTAATAGGTGCATGTGATCTTTTGGCTTGAGATCGTCAAACCATCTTATACTGAAAGTAATATCATTTGACATGATTAAATGTACTACCATAAATAGTGTTATAAAGGTGACTGATTGATCATATCATGATTAGAATGAAAGCTATGGTGAATCAATATAAGATTTGTCACTCTTGAACATGGGAGCAATGTCTCAGTAGAGTTATCTATATCCATTAAGATTATGGTCATAACTAGATTAATTAGAGTTATATCTAATATTTGGGTTTAGACAATTGTATATATGAGAGTGCTTGAGATAGATATGTATCTATATCTCAATTGTAAGTCATCATGATAAATGGATCACATTGTATAGTAACCATTGAGTTAATCAAGCTTGCAAGTGTTTGTTGACACTATATCATTTAGATGTCATGATACTTTGCTAAAGGTTACTCATGATCTAGGTTCAAATTTGCCTCATATTTGAACAAAACTAAGATAGTCAAGAGCTTAAAGTTCAAATACTAAGGAGTTGAGACTAGAGGTATAGGATTGTTGTCATGATGATTAGGCATACAGGTGTTATCACATGTGACTTATTAGATCCATTCAAATCAAGTTGATGAGTCAAAGTTTGGATTTACCTTGATGCATGGTTATGACAGTTTTTAGGTAACGAGCATGCATCTACATGGTTAATGAAATTCTTAATGTTTATATGAAGTTAAGTTTGATTGAGTCAAATAGATTCAAATTTGAATAATTTGTTGATATATGAGTGTACATGCTTTATGCACTAGCATGAATACTGTTGGTTGAGGATTATCATGATCCCTTGAATCAAATGGATCTTAGATGATAAGGATAGATTCATATGCTAACCAAATACTGATGCATAATCATGAGTAACATGTTCACAGGCATGTATGAAGGTGTCACAAGTATACAAGTTACCATAACTCTATATAAAAGAATGTGATGGTTGTACATGAGAGAGACACCACTTTTCAAAGAAAAACTTAGTCACACTTTTACACAACCCTTTCATAGTTGTGTACCTATAGGTGCTAGCACCTCCAAAGTGTATGAAACCTTTCTAGTTGCTCTGTGTGGACTACTTGAAGTACCTTTGACTCATGAGATGTGGTAAAGCAAATCAATATTGCCATGTGAATACTTAGAGGAGCCATAAATGTAGGTACATAATTCTAAAACACCTTATGGATGTTTTAATTTTTTTTTATAATTTTTTATAAGTTTTGAAAAATGGTGATCCTAGTAGAGGGACTCAAAACTTTGATTGAGTTTTTATTCTATTACATGGTCACCTTTTTGCTAATTTTGGGGTTCCCTTACAATGGTATCAGTGCCACCCATTTTTGCATACAAAGTTGATACCTACGATTATTATTAATTAGATTAATATGCATATTATTTTTGTTTAATCAATGGATATAATATGTTAAATGTATTAATCACATAAACATGATTTTAATTGAGTTTAATCTTTGTGAATTTATCTGGATATTTGTGAATGTGGATGATGGCTAGAGGCATCGGTTGATTGTTTAGCTTCATGTTATTACATGAAACCATGACTATTATAGGATTTTTACATGATAGAAGTGTTGTTTGGGATGGTTGTTGGCATTAATACCAAATTTTAATCATTCCTGGAATTGAGCATGCTATTTGGATAAGTTTTAAATGAATTTCATTGTTAGAATTTCTAAAAATCATGTCTGTCATGGTCATGACTATGAGAAGTCATGGGTGTGACTCGAGTGTAATTCATAGGGACACACTTGATGAATTCATACCATGATTTTATACATGATCTTATACATGATCGTGTGTGTTTTAGTCATAACCATACATAGAGCAAAATATACCTATACATATGATCGTATATGACCTGTGATAATACCTATATTGACTTTTGGAATTTATATTGATTTCAGAGGTCTAGCAAAGTCATGGGTGTGCGTGATCAAGTTATACCTATGAGACCTAGAGTCATTATCATGAGGTTGCAACTTCACACTTGTGATGGACATAGAATTAACAATTGACCTTGTGTTGACTACTAGGGGTCAAATTGTAAGTTTACAATATTTTGGGGCTCCCCTTTAGTTTTATAAAAATATAAGGATTAAAATGAAAATTTCATATAGTTATGTAATTAAAATTAATTTTATTAAATTTGATTGTATGTATATATGTTCAATGATGTTTTTGCATGGTGCCTAGTATATGAATAGACTTGCTAGTGAATGCTTCAGATTTTATGAGAATGTATGTTGCAATTTATAAATAAGGTCTGTGTATCCTACCTTTTTTATTTTCTTTTGGGTGTAATTCTCTTCTTACCTTTCTCTCTTCGAATGTAACTTAAGGTTTCTAAAAGTCATTGTAATTTTAGAGTTAGTTACTTGTAGAATTCATTAGAAATTATGTAATCAAGAGACAAGGACATGTAATTGCTTGAAGAATTGAGGAAAGCAAGAGCAAGAATGAGCAACGTACTTGAAGTCTTAAGACAATGAGGAAATAAGACGTAAGTTGATTAGTTAGTCTCTTGGCTTAGGGCCAATTATTGTTTAAATTTGTATATTAACACATTTAATTTGGCCTTGTTTAGAATGCATGCTAGATTTTATTTTTCCTAAAATATCACCTCATTTGTGGACTAAAACTTGATGAGACTTAAATTAAAAACCTCTCATTAATTATTAAGTGAACCTTGGTCACCAAAGTGAAGGCTAACCCATTACTAGATGGAAGACTAGTATTGGGTTAGACTTAACTAATGAAGATTAGCTTGTTCATAAAAGTAAAGATAAAATTTATTAGAGGTTGAGTGGGGACATATTTGTCAATTTGTGGGTATATAGTATCTCACCCATTTACATTAAGAATCATAATTAAGGCTTACATGCTTTATCAGGGTAAAACCTGACTTAAGATTACATTAAGAATCATAATTAAGGCTTACATGCTTTATCAGAGTAAAACCTGACTTAAGATTATAGGCTTTTGATAATTGGTTTGATTGACCTATCTATTTGGACCGTCTTGACTTGTTCACCAAAGCAAAGGTTAATATGATTCGATGGGGTATCGATCCATTAGGAAGTCCATTAAGACTTTTCGAGTATAACAATGAGGGTTGTTGGCTTGAGAAAATAGTGAGAGTGTTTAATAAAATCCTATTTAAATGGTTTATTAATAATCAGTTAATTTTATTTTTTATACTTGTAGATTCAGAATCACCATGTTAACATCCACGTCATTATGAACCATATTAGACAAATAAAATTGGTTAGAGGGTGCCAATTTTCTTGATTGGTACAAGAAACTTTGTATTGTCTTGTATTAAAAACGAAGGTTGTATATCCTCAAAGGAGATAACATCCTGAGTTTGGTCCCCATGCCACTATAGTCAAATAAGATACTCATAAAAAATATCTTAAAGATTGTATGGAAGTATAGTACTTAATGTTTACTTCCATGTCACCTGAGCTATAGTCATAGTATTAAAATAGGGATGTCCAATCCATACTTCTTTACATACATGAGTTATTCGAGACTTAAAAGAGAGGTGGATGATGTTGGGTAAGTTTGGCCCTATAGGGTGTACAAGTAGGCACTCATGTGACCAAGATGATTAGTTACATTGAGAAGCTAACTAGCTTAGGTTCGTCATAGACAACAAGCTAGCAATTGACCTTGTGTTGTATTTTCTTCCACCTTTATGATTGTAGTTTATCATGAACTTTAACCTTGTTGAGAAGAAGGTATTTCTTCTTGAGTTGTTAGGTCTGATTAAGCCTACTGAGTAGGATCTGGCTAAAAGGAAAGGGAAAAAAGTGTTGATGGTTGTTACCAAGCATAAGACCAAAGGTAAAGGGGAGAAGGCCAAGCCCAAAACCAAGGCGTAAGTCTAAGCCTAGACTCTTACTACTTTATAGCTCATTGATGGTATGAGGAATGGATTGGTATTTTAGTTTTTTTGGCAAGCCAGGCCATTGGAGGAAACATTACAAGGCCTTCATGCAAAAGAAGAAGGAGTTGGTTTTTTCTACTTTAGGTATGTTTATTATTGAAATAAACCTTACTCCCAAATTATCTTATATAGTACTCATATCATTTCTAATAGACAGGGATTAAGGTAAAGTAAATTGTTCAGCCAAGAATAGGTGGACCTATAAGTGGGCAATAAAGTGAAGATCTAATCTAGCTATATGATTATATTATTTATCTTTGCCCTCAAGGCTTGTTTTATAACTTAAGAACTATTACTTTATTCCTTATGTTTCTAGAAATTTAATTTCTCTATCTATTTTAGATAAAAAGGTTTTCCATTCTTAATTGCAAATGGTGTTATTACTATTAGCTTGAATGGTTTACTCTATGGAACAACAAATTTAATTCATAGTTTATATGTTCCAAATTTAGACAAAGGTGAAATACTTAATGTAAATAACAAACAAATCAAACATGATCAACCAAATCCTATATATTTGTGGCATTGTATATAAGACCTGCTACTATACATATTATTATTACTATACCCTTTATTATTTATAATAACATACTTTATTATTATTAATAGTATTTATGAAGACGTTTATCAATATATACAGTAGGAATCCTATACACAAGCTGACTGACTGGAAAACATAAGTAAGCAAAAGCTTAAATTAATGTCTAAAATAATGGTGGGTTTGAAAACTTATATAGTATATACGTAAGACATGGGTACATATAGGGAAAACTATATATATATACACACACGCACACATGTAGACATACAACCTATACAAAACATATATGCAAGAATCTATGCAAGCATGCACTGAAAACTATACAAGTATAGATAAAACTGAAACTATTCCCCCTAGCTATAGCTTGCTTATTCCACATCAGCTTCTATCTAACTGACCTGTAAAAAGAGGAAGCAAAAAAAGGTGAGTGATAAATCACTTAGTAAGTGTTTCCTATCTCTTTCTAGCACATTAGGTTTATATTTTATATTATGTCTGTAATTGATTTAACTTCTATTATAAGCTTATGCATTTTACTACATCTACTATTTTTGCCTGTTATATTGAATCTGATACATTGCTTATTCATTTAGCTGAAGTTATGTCTCATGCGATGAAAGGAATGTCATGGTATGAATTATGTTGAAAACATGTTATTTGCCCTTAGGCCTGATTTGCTCTAAATATGCATTTATTTGAAAACATCTAAAATGATTCAAAGATCTTGAATTTCAACTATATCTGAAAATATTAAAACTAAAAATCTACTATACTGATTAGACTGATAAATATAAAGATTCGATATCCTAGCCATATGAGTCTTCAACTTGCTAACACTTGATCAGTAAGCTGAAATCTAAAAACTGAAACTAATAACTAATAACTACTAACTGATATTAGATACACACTAATGTATATGCTGATGTTGTCTCCTTTTTAATGAGTATACAACTCACAGGTGTCTCATCGTATTCATCCCTAAAATATGTCTAAAGTATCGCATTTTTTAGTTTTAAAACATGTATTTGGATTCTTGGATCCCTTTCTGAAAATACTAGTATGACATATCATGTCATGATATACATATAATGCATCGTATCTTCTTATGTTATATTATTATAATGCTTTATAGATGTTATATAGGGTTTTTTGTGTTTTATGGTTTATTTTATACTTCAATATGCATTTTTGCCTAATGCATGGGTGTGCATGTCTAGACGCATGGTCATGCATGAGCCTGTACAGTTATGTATCTGGTCGTGCAGTAGGTCGTGCTAGCTTCTATAATTTTATGCCTTATTTTTGGTTTCTTATATACGCATGATAATGACATTAAGTTGCATGATCTTGACCCTTCACAAACTTGGTCGTACATGCTTTGTGCATATGACCATGACCCTACATATACATGGGTATATGGGCGTGCATCATGCTCTATTTTGGTAAATCCATGACTAAAACATGCAGAATCCTATTCAACACTCAAACACACCACAATCAAGCAATATCATCAACATTTTACACTCCAAATAGGACTTATACACACATCAATTACATCAATGACGCCCAACTTCACAAATTAGGCACCCAAAACCCTTTTAAACATGCACACATATACATACACACATCAAACATGTTTTTAAGCAACAATCTTTATTATAAACATATAATATCTCATATATGTATAATCTCTCATATATATACATATATATATATATATGTACATATATAAATATACATAATATAAGTTTTATACCTATCACTATATTGTTTATTAATATATGTTTCCACTTGCATGTTTTTCAGTCAGCTAGTTATTCGTAGGATTCTTGTTGTGTATATCAAATTAAATATTTCATTAATATAAAATAAATAAATAGCTTATTTATTTGTATAAATAAATACATGGCCTAGTAATAGTGATATGTACAACAACAGATCCTACAGTGATAGATCACTCAATAAGCGTTTTTTATCTCTTTCTAACACAAGCATGTTTCTGTTTTATAATTTATCTGTAATTGATTTAACTTCAGTTGTAAGCTTATCAATTTTCACTGTATTCATTTTTTTTGCCTGTTATATTGAATCTGATACATTACTTATTCATTTAGCTGAAGTTATGTGTTATGCCATACAAGGAATGTCATGGTATGAATTATGCTAAAAACATGTTATTTGCCCTTGGGCCTGATTTTCTCTAAACATGCATCTATCTGAAAACATCTGAAATGATCTGAAGTTCCTAAATTGAAAGTATATATGAAAATACTGAAACTGAAAATCTATTGTAGTTATCAAACTGATGAATACAGAGATTCAACACCCAAGTCATGTGAGTCTTTAACCGATTGACACTTGATCAATAAGTTAAAATTTGAAAATTAAACCTGATAATTGATAACTCTGAACTACTATCTTGTGCATAACTAATGTATATACTGATGCTAGCTCCCTCTCTAGTAGGCGAGCAACTCACAGGTGCTTCCTCGTATTCACCCTTAAAAGATGTTCAAAGCATCGTATTTTCTAATTTTAAAAACATGCATTTAGATCATTGGATCCCTTTTAGAAAACACTGGTATGACATGTCATGTTATAATATGAATATGATGTATCATGTCCTCCTATAATATCTTATTATAATGCTTTGTAAATGTTATATTGGGTTTTTTGTGTTATGTGCTCTATTCTTGTAGCATCCTAGGTTAGAAAAGCCCTTAGGGGTAGAGTTTTGAGGTTAGAAATGAGATTCAGGAATAGGTTGAGAGTCTAGAAGAGTTTAGGGGTGAGTTAGTAAGTTTTTTAGAGCTGTGTGGCCTTCGTATGATTCCTTTAGGGAAGGTTTTAATCATGCGAAGCACGGGAAATGAAATATATTCATTTTCCCTTGGTGCACTCCCGTGCACTACGCCCTACACACCCGTGTAGGTGGCTTTAAAGAGAGAGAGACGAGAGATTAAATTTTCATTTCTCACCCAGTTTCCATTTTCAGTATTTTTCTTCTTTGTTCTCAGCAGCTCCCAGCCCTAGAACCGATTCTCAACATCCAACAGCTTCCAATCCAGCAAGAGAGTAGATAGTTTTGAGATCTCCAATAGCCATGTCAAGAGGTAAGTGTTCCTTCCCTTCTTTCTTGTTTTCCCAGCATACACAATTTGGGAATGCTTGGAAACGTTAGTCCCCGTTTTCGGCATATTATGAGATGTTTGCATGACGATTGGTGATGATTTGATGATTATATGATGATTTCCACCCAGAATGCATGCTTGCTCTGCTTGTGTGTGTATTAGTGAGAGAAATGGTAGATTTCCATGGTGGAATGAGTGTGGATGGATGAATGATGAAATTGAAGTGTCATGTATGCTTATAGAAGTGCCATTGATGTGTGTTTTAAGTTAATTTGAATTTGGATGAGAATTGGCTTGGATTCCTGCAGTTCCAGGTGAGCCATGTCCAAGCAGAACAAGACACACACTCGTGTGCCCTTGTTTCTACAAGGACACGACCGTGTGTCTTGATATGCCTGATTTTTAGTAAAAATACGCCTAGATTTCCAGAAGTACGCACGACCGGCTGCACGGCCAGTGCACGGCCCCGTGCATCTGGGCACACGCCCGTGTGCCTTTGCCATGCACGCCTGTGTGTGTGCTGCACGATCGTGTGTCTTGCCCACACGCCCGTACGTCAGCTACTTCCCAGAAATTAAACAGTAAAATGAATTTAAAGGATTTGATAACCATCCAGAAGGCTAATAATCATCAGATAAGCCAGATTTCAGTTAAGAAATGCTGCATATGCATATCATAACATAGCATGTAGCCTGAGAGAGGATCAAGGGATTCGAATTCAGTAAATTCAACGTTCAGAACCTGATGTACGGGTTATAGTTTTGGGTGAACTCGATGGGGCATCTGTGGGATTCAGCTTTCTGACACCAGTCAGACTGCTCAACGTATATTCAGCTTTCTAGTCAGTAGCTAGACTGTTCAGCCCACATGGCCAAGATGTCGAATCCCTGTATTCATCAGACTGATCAGCACAGCAGGTACCTTCAGGTACATATAGATTCAGAGGCATGCATCATCAGTTATTTTTCAGCTAGCATGACATAACATCTGCATTATGCCATGAATTAATAAGCAGATAATCCAGTAATCAGTTTCAATGCCAACAAGCGACTAGATGTATGAATAGGGTCGAGGTGAGGTATGTGTGTTTGTTTGTTGCTTGCTTGGGTGAGGGAAGCAAACACATACACACACACACACACACCCCAATACAAAAGAAAGCAACTGCAAAAACATACATGAGCTACAAATAAATTTTTAAGATGCAATTGAAAATTTCCTTAAGTAGACGCACCAAGAAAAAGAAAACAGATGTGGGTGATTAAGTTAAAATTATTGATCCTACCTCAGCAAGAACATCATTAATAAGCTGTTCAGCTTTAGCAAATTGTTCTGGAGTACCCATTAGCTCTACCATCCTAGTTGGAGAATTGAGGTCTTCCACTGTGTCTCGAGTTACTTAAATCTTTGCACCAGACTGAAGTTGAAGGTATTTGATTGTCTTTCCACCTTTGCCAATGATAACACCAACCCTGATATTTGGTATCTCAATCTTTTTACTTGTTCCAATACCACTCTGGAAGCCACCATATGAAACGGGTGTGGAAGAAGGCACTGGACTTGGCTTCACATCTGTATATAATCAGATCAGTCACGTGTTTGGCATATAGTTTCGGGTTTTCCAAATGAAGATCCAGTCTTCATATAATAGCAAGAAAAAATGGACTAAAATTCAGAAATTAAAGCTCCCAATAAAAAATTAAGGCACATAATCATAAACGATTTACAAAAGACGCAACAAAAAGAAACCCTAAAACAATCCCTTAACCCAAAGATAAAGGCAGCCTCTCATCACGGAGGACAAGACTAACAAAGACACCAAGAAAATCTAAACCCAAACTGGTCTGCTGAAGCCAGAGCCTCTCTCCAATCAACAAGCAATATATTATTGAATATAAAACAAAGTAAAAGATTTAAAGTAAAGAATGCATGTATACCGCTGGGCGGGGAACCGAACCCCTTATCGGCGGAATCAAAGGCGCCAGAGCCGTCCTCTACGAGAGGGCGCTTGACATCAGCGGGTGCAGAGTTGAGGAGTCAAGCTGCGATCTGCTCAGCGCGGCATTTAGCTGCCTGGAAGTCGTCATCACGTTGTTGTATGACGGAGGAGCCGCGGAATCTGGAGCTGGCATCGGAAGTCCGGACGAAGGCCAAAATAAGAGTCGAGTAATTTAAAATTTAGCATGTGCCTGATCTAATGATTTTAATTATTATCAAAAAGATTATCCGATGCTAATCAGGTTTGAAAAAAAATTTAATCCTAACTAAAATTGGATCAATATTAATTAATTTTTTTAATACAAATTTGATATAAATCTGAGTTTTAATATTATATTGAATTTAATCAATACAAAATTTTAAACTTAATTATCATCGAATATATTTATGTTCTAATTAATATTGGAGTCTAATATGATGATAATTAACATCCAAATTTTAATAATATTAATTTATTTGATATAAATTCAATGTTTTATATTTTTTGTATATTAATTTGATATTATTTAATATTAAATTTAGTTTGACGTAAAAATTTTAACGTAAAAATAAATTTTTTTCGTACCCTTACACATGTCTCAATAGAATCAAATATTTATGGGTTTTAAGATGGAATAGTTGAAATGATAGCATCAGTTTAGAGAAAAAAACTATAAAAAATTATTGAATATATTACACTGAGTCAATGAGAAAGCAAGCTTACGATTATTATTCAGACTGAAACAACTGAAATGCAAGGCAGGTACAATTATTAACGAAAATTACACGATTTGTTTGATGAACATATGGTCTGTATGAAAGTGAGTAGGAGAAGTATAGCTGCTGCAATAGTTGCAGTACCTCACCACAGGTTGTTGAAATAAACTCTTCCTAATGTTGCCATCCTTTTGTTCCAACGATTGCCACAATGGTTTTTAAGCTCTTCGCAAATGTTATAGTAAGACGATAGGCTTAAACTGATATTTTGACTAAGTTTGTTAAACATAATTGCATTTGAAGAATTCTCACCCGTATAATTGGAAATAATTCCACTGTCAACAAGCAAATCCACATCTTTATCAGTATCGATAAGATAATCCATTAGTCTAATGTAATTGCAAATATGAGTATCGTCTGGATAAAGACACTGCTCCAAAGCCATAACATTTCTAAGCATACGTTCAACCCCATCGGCTATTTCTAAGTGCGGTAGTTGCAATTCATGTTTGTCCTTATCAAATCTTAATAACTTGTCTTTTCCTTCAGTTTCTTAAACTTCACTCCAAACTCATGGAGTTTCATAGCACATGGTAAACCCTTAATAAATCCATCATTTGAACCTGATCTTGGATACATTTCCAATAGAGTACTTCTTATCCAATCAACGAAATGTTTTATCGGAATTTGGGGAGTTAAATCAATCAATCCCATACAATGAAATATTCCAAAGAACTTTTGAGAAAGCACCATGAAGCTAGCGTGGGTATGAGAAAAAGCTAACTTAAATATTCCTTCAAGAACAAAATATGGAAGTTGATTCTCAAATAATTCTAAGTCCTCCATTAACTCATATCTTAAAGTTGTTATGGACAGAAGTGAATCACTTATACCTTCAGCACTCCTTATGAATACTTCTATAATGAAGATAGCATCATACAAAATCATCATTATGTATTCATCACTCTTCAGATCAGATGCCTCCGCATAACAATTACGTATTTTATCTTCATTGTTCTTGACAAAGCTGAAAATGTTATCTTGTTTCTCCATCGTTATGCTTCGTTCAAGAAAAATTTTCATATAGTTTCTCTTTTTCTTTTCCATGTTAGCCAACCCCTTTTTCCCATGGTGAAGAGGACCTATTGAAACCAGTTGGGGAGTGTAGGCTTCTTCATTTACTTTACGGATTGAGTTAGGAACCCTATATATACAACACTGATTAGGATCAAGCTCAACCTCCAAGTTTTTGTCTATGTCAGTTTGCAACTTTTTCACGAGATCCTTATGTTCAGAGGAAGCGGTCAACTTCAAGTCCATTGTCCTATAGACAAATGTAGCGTCAAGAGTTGATAAACTATAAATAGATAAATGAATGCAACCCTTAAAAGGAAATTATTTTATGCTTGAGGTTATATGCTTAAAAAAAATAAAATTTTTCAGCTCTTAGCTTAAATGCAACATTATCTCATATATAAATTTGTAATAATATACCTATCGTAAAATGATTTAAAAAAAAAAAAAAAACAAAGATATTCGCTGCTTCTTCTTAAGCTGATTCCTGGTCCAAAAATTTCCTCACAAGGAATTCAAATAGGGGCTAGCAATTCCTCCTCAGTAAATATATAACTTATTTTATTTCGTTTTCTTTGTAAGCATTAGCGGAGGCCATGGGAAGTTGGAATGGGAACTAACTCAACTGAAAGGAGAGGAACAAACTCAACACTAGCTAAACCAATACTACCTATGAATTGGGGGAAGAACTCATACATAAATCGAATGTGCGGGTGCACCAGTGCCCCCTTCACTACACTAAAGGACAGAAAAGAAGTTACTTGAAAGAAAAGAAAGGAACATATACAATCACCCCCCTAACCCCCGATGGGGGAACAACTATTGCCCCTCTACAGAGGAGATCTGCTCCTCCCCAAAGGCAGAAGCTTTAGTCCCAAGTCCAAAAAACAAATAAAAAAAATCTGACACAGAAATATCATGACGAGGTGGCTAAATCTAGCCTCCACTTTTGATAAAAACGGCTAGATTCGAAAATGACTACTATAAATAAGACCGATTATTTTGGAGAGTTTCTAACTACATTAATAATCGCGTAGTTGTTTATCACAGCAAGAGCATAACCAACTACAAGACT
Source organism: Anacardium occidentale (assembly GCA_026122585.1). Taxonomy (NCBI): domain Eukaryota; kingdom Viridiplantae; phylum Streptophyta; class Magnoliopsida; order Sapindales; family Anacardiaceae; genus Anacardium; species Anacardium occidentale. The sequence goes on along the minus strand of JAJEJH010001433.1, from coordinate 8,019 downwards.
GCTCGTCGTATAGTATTGTTTACTTGCAGTAAAATCAAATCGAAGGCATGCTTTTTCTTTCATATGAATTTTACAAATATGCCATCTCAATATAAGCAAATCTTTAATTAGTCATTTGGGTCAAATTTCAGCTGATAAATATAGGAGCATTCTTCGATCTACAATGTATGGACCAAAACAAAGAAGAGAACAAAAAAAAAAAAAAAAAAAAAAAAAAAAGGGGAAATTTATAAGGGAAATGGAGAACAGAACCTTGCTGTGGAGAGTGAAATCGAAGGACTTTTTTCTGGATTGAACCAACGAGAATGATTTCTCACTCTCACGCGTGTGACGTGTTTTGTTATCTAATGTTGATTTGCAGTTCCACAGACTTGTGAGAACAAATGGATCAAAATGTCTTGAGGATTGAGCAAAGCAGTTCTTCTAGGGAATTAATAGGATCCATGAATACCATTAAGACATTTGGATAAGGCCAAAGGACTATTTCCCAACCATAGTTTGAGGCGGAGTCAATGTCCCACCTGTAAATTTTCAAAAACCTGGCCTCCCACCCATTGAAAGAATTTAATATTAAATAAAATACTAAACAGTAACATTTCAGAGGTAATTTTATCCATTTATGATTAAAATTTTATAAAATAATAAAATAAATTTTATATAAATTTAAAAAATTTTAAAAAAATTTATAAAATTTTAAAAAATTTTATAGATTTTAAAAAAATAAACTGGCCACAGCCGCCGATGCCGGCGACGATGGTCATTGATAGCCGCACCAGGTGGCCATCTCCGACCACCTGGTTCCAGGGGAGGCCAGATCGGGCCTCCCCGTTGGGTGGAGGCAGCCAGATTGGCCGCCTCCTGTTTTGGAGGAGGCGGCCAGATCTGGCCACCTCCTTCAGATCTGGCCATCGGAAACAGTCGAAGAGGACCAATATTGGTCTCAGCGGTCGTTTCCGACCACGTTTGTCGGGGGAGGAGGCCAGATCTGGCCGCCTCCACCCAACGGGGTGGCCCGATCTGGCCTCCCCTGGAGCCAAGTGGTCGGAGACGGTCACCTGATGCGGCTATCAACAGTCACCGCCGCGGGCATCTGCGGCTGTGGCCAGTTTATTTTTTTAAAATTTTTAAAATTTTTTTAATTTTTTTTAAAATTTTTTTTAATTTTTTAAAATTTTTTAAAATTTTTAATTTTTTTATATTTAAAAATTATTTTATAATTTTATTTTAAATTTTTATTTATTAAAGGGTATTTTAATCATTTCATTTGAAATATTATAAAATAAGTTTGAATTTTGGTCCAAAGGTGAAAGACCAGATTAATGAAAACTTGCGGGTGGGACTTTATCACCGCCTCAAAGGTGGGAAATAGTGCTTTGGCCTTTGGATAATGGAAAGTAGTAGAAAACGCGAAAGGGACGTTGTGGAATTCAATTGACTTTTGAAAAAAGTATGAGTAACAAATAATAATAGCCTCATAAATTTTTGGAAAAAAATATTTTATTTTTTAAAATTCTTTTTAATTAAAAAAGTCTTATAATCATTAATAATTAATAATTATTTATTAAATTTAATCATTAAGTTTATGAATAAATATTTTTAAATTTTAAAAAATTAATAAATAAATTACCATGTAAAAAAATCTTTAAGTGGGAGGCGCTTTATAAATGCATTTTTAGCTGTCTATGGGCCTCAATCTGACGAAAGGAAAACAAAAGCTGCTTTGCTTTGTCATGCTTCCTACATAATGATTATTGTCTTACGCGTCCATAATTAATGCTAAGAAAGGACTCTCTTTCAAATAATTGAACTAGTTGTAGACATCACGCATTACAAGTATATCCTTACTTTACTGAACAGCATGTCAACGGCATTGACATAAAACTTCATCACAAGAGATGCCATGACACCTTGAGGCTCCTATATGAATATTTGCCAACTGTGGACAACTATTACATCTATGATGCCTAGTTATCCACCCTCGAGAAAATAAAAGTCATGTTTCTTGATAAAATCTTTATTTTGATAGCTTGCTTTCTCAAATCTTTATTGTACCTCCCGTGAGGTGAATTTCAGATCAATAGAAGATGGGTGAATGGTGTAAGTATTGCTTAGTGAGAGTATATGAAAGTAAAGACTGGTACTGTCATGCAAAAGGGTGGTGCTGGCGGGTGTAGTGCATTAGTGCTATATGGGAGACTGTGGTTAGAGGTTGAAAAAGGTTGGTGATGAATGTTTTATGGCTGTGGCTATGTCTAATGAGTGTTGTTACATAAGTGCTACCATGCGAGGGTGCTGTGTGAGGCAGTTGGTATGTGAGGATGAAACGGGGTCGCCAGTTTTTTAAAACTCAATATATACTATATAAAAAATTATTATTTTACTTTATTTTTCAATTTGTGATAGGACAAGATTCGAAGTGAACCAAACACGAATATGTATACATTTATATTTGGGTTCGTTTGTTATGATTTGATTCATATTCGGATTCATGTTTGTTGAATTTTTTTATAGTGAAGTTCAACTTCGTATTCAATTTGTATTCACATTTAATTAGTATAGTTTGTATATATATATTTTTAAAAAAGCCAAGTGACTAATTCTTACCTATGAAGTTTTAAAAAGCCAAGTACCCACCCTTGTTCTTTGAAAAGATTAAAATATCTTTTATAAAAATAAATAATATTAATATTAAAATAGAATTTAATATAAAATAATATTAAAATAATAAATAAAAAAATTAACAAATTAGTAAAAATTTTAAAAATAAATTAAAAATTTTAAAAGCATTTACTACCATCAGCAATGTTGACGATGGTAATAGCCACCGTTAACATAACCAAGTGACTGTTTTGGCTATCTGGTTTTATTAACGGCTAGATATGGTCGTTTCTGTCACTAGAGAAGGCTAAAAATGACAAACATATTTGAAACTGACCATTTTCGACTATTTTAGATGGGTTAGAAATGATTGACATATTTGAAATCGACTATTTTCAATCATTTTTTATGACAGAGGTGGTCAGATCTGACCTCCTCTAGTAGATCTTGTCACCAAGGTAGTCAGATTTGACCTCCAATGGAATCAGGTGGCCGTTCTGACCACCTAATTATGTTAATCGCAACCATTGTCATTGATGACGCTGCTGGCGGCGGTGGCTACTATTTTAAATTTTTATTTATTTTTAAAATTTTTATTTATTTATTATTATTTATAAAATTTATTTTTTATTTTTATTCAAAAAGACAAAAATACCCTTTTGACTTTGGTTAAAAGGTGGGTAATTGACTTTTTAAAACTTTATAGGTGAGACTTGTCATTTAAAGAAACCATGGGTAGACATATGTCATTTGGCTGTTTAAAAATTATAATTAATAAAAATAATTAAAAAAATTTTAGTTTAAGTTTGAATTTATATTCGTGTTTGGTTCATACAGTTTGTATTTGAGTCTATGTTTATTGATTTTTAAAACTATAGTTTGTATTCAAATTTGAACAGTTTGTTTCAGACTCATTTGAGTTGAAGTTAAAAACAAATCCGAATATATTTAATTTTAATCCATCCCTAATTTGTTATTTTGTTTATTTATTTTTACTTTATTTTTTAACTTACCTGCACATACCACAACACCTAGGTCCTATGTCATAGGCTTAAGTGTGTTCCTAAATGCTAGCACTACGACATGGCACTGTAGCTTGTGATGTCTACATATCTTTCCTTCATGTGTGATACGATATAGCATTATGGCACCCAACTGCACCATGCTTGAAATCATTTTGCTGTTCGCTCATGCTTATTCACCTCCACTTGACTGCATACCCTAACACATGAAAATCACAAAAAAAAAAAAAAATCAATATCACATGAAATTTCAAATTTAAATAAAATACAAAAATGCATAAAACAAATGTGAAAACAAAAAATTGGGTTGCCGCTCAATGAGCACTTGTTTAAAGTCTATAACTCGACTTTTATTTAATCTTTTTTAGGTCGGATTGTTTAATAGTGTGAAGACCCTTTCCTTGCTTTATGCTCCATCTTTGTAATGCTTTAATCTTTGTCTCTTGACTGTAAATGTGTCTTTCTCCTAATGAGATATTTGAATGGCGTCTAATAGGTACACTTTGTAATGGTAAATAGGCCTGACCATTTAGACCACAACTTACTAGGAAAAAGTCACAATCTGGCATTGAATAGCAATATTTTCGCTCCCTTATTAATCTTTTATTTTATTATGTGTTTTTCATACCACTTTTTAATTTTTTTCTTTGTAGAGGTTGGCATTCTTGTAGGCTTGATGCCTAAAGTCATTAACTTCATTCAACTATACCAACTTTTTTGAACTTGCATCTTACATATTAAAATTAAGATACTTTATTACCCAATATGCTCATGTTTAAATTCTAATGAAAGGTGACAGGCCTTGCTAAACACTAATTTATAAGGAGGCATTCCAATCAGTGTTTTGAAAGTTGTTCTATAAACCCATAACATATCATCTAGCTTTAAAGATCAATCTTTTCTAGAGTTGTTCATTGTTTTCTCTAAGATTCTTTTCAGGTCTCCATTTGAAACTTTGACCTGGCCACTAGTTTGTGGATGATATAGGGTGGCTAATTTATGTTTAACTTCACACTTGCTCAAGAGGTTTTCAAATTGCTTATTACAAAAATGCTTCCCATTATCACTTATAATCACCTTAAGGGTGTCAAATCTTGTAAAAATATGTTTCTTATGGAACATGACTACTACCCTAGCATCATTGGTTCTAAAATCTTTAGTATTAACCCACTTAGAAACATAGTCTATAGCCACTAGTATATACTTGTTAGCACATGAACTAGGCAATAAACCCATAAAATTTATGTCTCATGCATCAAATAGTTCACACTTAAAAATTTTGTTCAAGAGCATCTCATATTTTCTATCAATTGTTCTCATTCTTTGGCACTTATCATAAGACGTTATATAGATATATGCATCTTTAAACAACGTAGGCTAATAAAACCTAGATTGCAATACCTTTGAAGCTATCTTGATTGGCTAAAGATGACCACCTACCTCTTTATCATATCAATGACGTAAAATGTCTGTCATCTTTTCCTCAGGTACATATCTAATAATTTGATCTACATATACTTTGAACAGATATGGCTCTTCCCACAAGTAATGTTAAGCATCAGACAATAGTTTCTTTTTTTTTTTTTTTTTTATATGAGTTAAGATTATGAGGAAGAATACCTATCACCAAGTAGTTTGTAATTTTTGGACACCATAAAAGTAGTCATTGAGGATAGCGTAGGGTTGTTCATCTGGGAACTCTTCTCTTATTAAAGTTTCATTGCTGGCTTGTAGGTTTGGGTCTTCTATTCAAGAGAAATGATTAGCCACTAAATTTTCTACCTCTTTCTAATCTCTAATTTCTAGATTGAACTCGTAAAATAATAAAATCTATCTTATCAACCTAGGTTTAGTATCTTTCTTTGCTACGACATATTTAAAGGCTGAATGGTCTACATACACTATCACTTTTGTTAAGACAAGGTATAAATAGATTTTATCAAAGGCAAACACTACAGCTAGAAATTCTTATTCTACGGTAGCATAGTTTTATTAAGCTTCGTTTAGGGTTTGATTAGCCTAGTATATTGGTTTGAATACCTTGTCCCTTCTTTGGCGTAAAACTACATCTACAGTTATATCATTAGCATTGCACGTAAGCTTAAATGGAAAACTCCAATTAGGTACCACCATGATAAGTAACGTGAATAACTTTTCCTTGAGTTCCTAAAAAGTATGCAAACAATTATCATCAAAATCAAAAAAACATATTTAAGTAACAAATTTGTTAAAGGCTTTGTTATCTTTAAAAAGTGTTTAATGAATCGGTTGTAAAATCAAGCATGTCCTAAAAAACTTTTTACAACCCTTACTGATGTAGGTAGATGTTGTTTTTCAATGGCTTTTACCTTTGCTTGATCAATTTCAATTCCTTTCTTTAAAAGCTTATAACCAAGTACCATTCCTTCCTACATTATGAAATGACACTTCTCCCCATTTGACACAACGTTAGTGTCCTCACATCTTTTTTAAACTAAATCAAGATGATTTAAATATGCATCAAATGACGAGCCAAAAATATAAAAACCATTCATTAAGATTTCTAAGAATTTTTCTACCATGTTATGGAAGATAGCCATCATACATCTTTAAAAAATGGCTAGTGCATTATATAAACGAAAAGGCATTCTCCTAAATGCAAATATGCCATATGGACATGAAAAAGTGGTCTTTTTTGTCTTTAAAAGCTATAACTATTTGGTTATAACCTAAATATCCATCAAGGAAGTAATAAAATTAATGGCCAGTAAGTTTCTCTAACATTTGATCAATGAATGGTAATAGGAAATGGTCTTTCTTAGTGGCGTCATTTAGTTTTCTATAATCTATACATACTCTCCACCCTATGACTGTCTCAGTAGGGATCAATTCATTATTTACATTTTTCATAAATCATCAACCCACCTTTCTTAAGTACCAATTGTACTGGGTTTACCTATAAACTATCTTAAATAAGGTATACTAACCTATATCGAGTAATTTGATCACTTCTTTCTTGATGACTTCTTACATCATTAAGTTTAATCTTTTTTGGGGCTAAACTATTAGCTTATAGCTTTCCTTTATTAGAATTTTATGCATGCAAGTTGAAGGGTTAATGCCTTGAATATTAGCTATTGTCCAACCAAAAGCTTTCTTATGCTCTATTAACACCCACAACAACTTTTCTTCTATAAGATCTATCAAAAATGATGAAATAATTACAGGTAAATATGGAACACCTTCTAAAAATGCATATTTTAAATGAAAAGGTAAAGGTTTAAGCTTAAGGGTTAGTGTTTCTTCAATTAATGGCTTTGGTAGAGATATGGATAGCCTGTCAAGTGTTCAAATCTTAGCTATACATGTTTCTTGTATAATGGAATTACCACTAAGTGTGCCATCTTCTTAAGGATCCTTAAACCTATTATCTTGAAAGAATTCAAAAGATAAAGCATCAAAAGCATTAATTCTATAACAAGTATAGTCCTTCTCAGGGTGTCTTATGACTTTAAAAATATTAGTTGTTACTTGTACATCTTCTACCTTGAGGATTAGTCTTCCTAATTATGTATCAGTCAATATTTTTCTTGTGGCCAAAAAAGGTCTCCTTAAAATTACAGGCATTTAGTGACCCTCGCCCCAGGATATTATGCGCTGTGGAAAATACTATAAATCATCAATAAAATATACTTGTGATGGGGATCTCTACAGTAAAAGGACTATCGTTGCTTCTAAATTTAAATTTTCTTTATAAAAGAAAGTTGTAAATATAATTTACTATGATAGTAAATCAAAAATACTGAAATATACATATAAAATCCCCAAGCTACTCATGTATAAAACATACTACTCATACAATGTCTACTAAAGTATAACATATATATATATATATATATGAGGAAATAAGTAAAAGCATGTGAGCCAAATATGTTATCTGCTGCCGAGCCATATCCCTAAAATCTGACAGCTGTCTCTACTCATTGACCTGCAAAAAGGAAATAAGAAAGGAGGAAGGAGTTACAAAGTCACTCAGCAAGCATTGTCTAACCCAAACACTCGCAGGTCACAAACTTAGCGGGCTACGTGACTCATCATGTAAACCACCGCTTAACTGTCTTTCTTATTTCTTATTCTTTTTATATTCTGAAGTGCATCTATTTTTTATATTATTCTTTGTATTATTCTACTCTGTTTCTCATGAGATGTTGTACATGACATGAAATGTATATGCTGATGTCATGTATATGTTGTAAAATCATAAAACTTGCCCTTAGGTCTAATTTTCTGAAAAACTTTCTTTCTAAAAACTCTTTCTGATAATAAAAGCTGTGATCTGAAGATCTTAAATATATACATATAGTATAAATTGAAAATTGCATCAAAAAGTACTGTATCTGAAATATTTGTTATGCTAGCC
>JAJEJH010001432.1:0-26872 GCA_026122585.1 Anacardium occidentale | reverse complement strand
ATGGCTTGTAATTAATGAAGCATGGGCTCATTTCTCATTTCAATGGCTTAGAAATTTTGTAATATTTTGTAATTTCATTTTGTTGTATTTATATTTAATATTAGGGCTTTGACCATGCCTTTGGGAAGACCATATATAAAGGCATGAAAATATTGTAAAAAGTAGTTTTTATCAATATGAAAATCTCTCTCATTTTGGTTCTTGAGTTTGTCTCTTGAATTGATTTGTTCTTCCTTTATCCAAACTTTAGCCAAAGGTTTGGTGGTGGATTTCCAAGTTGGTGGCTTTGCCTTTATGCTTGGAGTATCATTTGGCTAATCTAGTAAGTATTATATATGTTGCATGGAAAATTTATCTACTTGAACTTGTAGAACTTATAGTGTTTGCCTTTGGTTTTGTTAATCTTGATGTGGTGTTGATTTGGTGATGAAAATCAGTAGATTGGGATGTTTGATGATGGTTGGAAGTGAGGTGTTAAGTATTGGAAGTGATTAGAGCCTAATTTGCATGCATAAGCTTTTAAATGTAATTTTAGCCAATTTGATGGATTCACATCAATTTGGTATCAGAGCTTAGGTTGTTTGGTTGTGTTGATTGTGGATCCATTTCTTCTTCATCTTATTTCTTGGCCGGAAAAACTATTTACAGCCGGAAGGTACTGTTCCCTCACGAATTTACTGTTCACAGAATGTGAATTTGCCCTTTTTCCAGCCCAAAACACTTAAAAACTATCCTACATCTTTCCTTTGCCCTACCTCAAACAAAAGTACACAAATTTACCATTCCCCACACATTTTTACCTAGCCCAAATACAAACCCAATTCATTTAAAAGCCAAGACCCAAAACTTTGGACAATACCTAAACTACTTAATCCCAACCATTCCTTTTCACCCAAAACACATTCTAAACACTTACCTTACCATTAAAACACCAAAATGTCACAAAGATCACCTTCTTCTTCACCACCTCATCCATGGCAACTTGTTAGCCAAAGACTAGAAAATGAAATCAATGAGCTTAGAACCCAATTCACTGAAATCATACAACTTCTTAGAAACCAAAACCAAAACACAAACCATAGAAGAAATCAACCCCATCCTAGACCACCTCCAAGGCCACACCTTGAGGAGGAAATGCATTTGTCAAGTGACTCTAGTGATACGGGGGACCATAGAAGAAGAATAAGGAGGGATGAAGATGATGATAGAGGGCTGAAAATTGATATACCTGAATTTGAGGGAGGACTAAATTCAGATGATTTTCTAGATTGGTTAAGTGAGATTGAGAGAGTGTTTGAGTTTAAAGGATATTCCGATGAAAAGAAATGCAAGATTGCCATATTGAAGTTCAAAGATTATGCTTCTTTATGGTGGGAAAACTTGAAAAAGAAGAGGGAAAGAGAAGGTAAAGAAAGGGTGAAATCATGGGAGAAATTGAAGAAACTCATGAAAAGGAGGTTCTTACCCGACAACCATAAGCAAGACCTCTACCTAAAATTGCATACACTTAAGCAAGGGGACAAGAGTGTGGAAGAGTATATTAGAGAATTTGAAAAGCTCATGATGAGAAGTGATCTACCTGAAGTTAAAGAACAAACAATTGCAAGATTTTTGGGAGGGTTGGATAATAACATTGCTCATATGGTGGAATTGCAAACCTATTGCAATTTTGAAGATGTTTGTAAGCTAGCTATTAAAGTGGAGAGGCAAAGGAAGTCATTGAAAATTTCAGCCCCCAAAACCTTTTATAAAGGTAGTACTCAATACAAAGGCTCCACTTCTTACTCTAAAACTGAATTCCCATCCAAGGATAAGGGTAAAGAGATAGTAGTAGAGACTCCCAAGGAGAGGGCCATCACTCCCAAGCACAATAACAATCTTAAGGAGAGGAAATGCTTCAAGTGCCATGGTTATGGCCATCTCCATGCCAATTGCCCAAATAAAAGGGTAATGACTTTGAAAGAAATTGAAGAGATTGAGAAGGCAGTACAAGGAGAGGAAAGTGATGATGACAAAGAAGAAAGTGAGGAAGAGATTGTAGAAGAAGCTGATAGTGGAAACATGCTTGTAATTAGGAGGGTATTGCATGCACAAGTTGGCCAAGGTGAAGAACAAAGGGAGAACCTCTTCCAAACAAGGTGCACCATCAAGGGCAAGGTGTGTACACTCATTGTTGATGGTGGGAGCTGTACCAATGTTGCATCCACCACCCTTGTGGAGAAGTTGAGCTTACCAACCCTTACACATGCACAACCTTACAAATTACAGTGGCTAAGCAATGGAAGCACACTTCAAGTCACCAAACAGGTTGTTGTGCCATTTTCTATTGGAAAGAGATATGTTGATGAGGTTATTTGTGATGTTATACCTATGGATGCATGTCACTTGTTGTTGGGAAGGCCTTGGCAATTTGATAGGGAGGTTTTGCATGATGGGAAAAAGAATACTTACACCTTTAAAATAGAGAAGAAAACCATCACCCTTGCACCCCTCAAGCCATCCCAAATACATCAACCCATTCCTAAACCTGAAAACCACAAAGGAAACCTTTTCTTGAGTGGAACCAAAGTGGAACAAGCCATAGTGAAGAACCAACCTGTCCTTGCATTGCTTATCACTGAGAGGAGAAACCTTGAACCCATAAAAGAACCTCACCCTCTAATCCAACCATTGCTCCATGAATACCAAGATGTTTTCCCACATGAACTACCACCTGGCTTGCCACCTTTGAGAGGAATAGAGCACCAGATAGACCTCATACCTGGCTCCCCATTACCCAATAGACCAGCCTATAGATGCAATCCGGAAGAGTCCAAAGAATTACAAAGGCAAGTGGATGAGTTGGTTGCCCGTGGATATGTGAGGGAGAGCATGAGTCCTTGCTCGGTGCCGGCTTTATTGGTTCCTAAGAAGGATGGCTCATATAGGATGTGTGTTGATAGTAGAGCTATCAATAATATCACCATCAAGTATAGGTATCCCATTCCTAGACTTGATGACATGTTGGATGAGTTACATGGCTCTACCATATTTTCAAAGATAGATCTTAGGAGTGGCTATCATCAAATAAGAATGAGAGAGGGGGATGAGTGGAAGACAGCCTTTAAAACCAAAGGAGGGCTGTATGAGTGGATGGTTATGCCATTTGGGCTATCTAATGCACCTAGCACATTCATGAGATTGATGAATGAAGTGTTGAAGCCATTCTTGGGAAGATTTGTGGTAGTATATTTTGATGATATATTGGTGTATAGTAAGGGAGAAGAAGATCATTTGCAGCACCTAAAGCAAGTTTTTGATGTGTTGAGGGAAAAGAAGTTGTATGCCAAGCTAGAGAAATGTGACTTCCTTACACCTAGCATTGTCTTCCTTGGTTATGTGGTATCAAAAGATGGCATCATGGTGGATCAATCTAAGGTAGAAGCAATTAAAAGTTGGCCCCAACCTAAGTCCATAACTGAAGTTAGGAGCTTTCATGGGTTGGCATCATTCTATAGAAGATTTGTACCTAATTTTAGCACTATCATGACCCCTATCACTGAATGTTTGAAGAAAGGAAGTTTTGAGTGGTCTTTGACAGCCAATGAAGCCTTTGAAATGATTAAGAAGAAACTTTGTGAGGCACCAATCCTTGTCTTGCCTGATTTCTCCCAAGTTTTTGAAGTTGAATGTGATGCAAGCGGTGTCGGAATCGGTGCAGTCCTTACTCAATCCAAACGCCCTATTGCTTACTTTAGTGAGAAGTTAAATGACTCAAGGAGGAACTACAGCACTTATGACAAGGAATTCTATGCAATTGTAAGGGCTTTGGATTATTGGAGTCATTATCTAAGGCCTAAACAATTTGTGTTACACTCAGATCACCAAGCATTAAAGTTCATCAATGGGCAACACAAATTGAGTCCTAGGCATGCCAAATGGGTGGAATTCCTTCAATCATTCTCCTTTGTGTCTAATTACAAGCAAGGAGTCAATAATGTGGTGGCTGATGCTTTATCAAGAAGGTACTCTCTACTTGCCATTTTAGATGCTAGAATTCTTGGCTTTCATATGATGAAGGAATGCTATGCCAATGATGAATATATGAGTGATATTATTGCTGAATGTAAGAAAGGGAATTGTGAAGATTATATGATGCAAGATGGCTTTCTTTTTAAGGGCAACAGAATTTGTGTTCCAAAAGGGAGTTTTAGGGAATTAATTGTGAGGGAGACACATGGGGGAGGACTTGCTGGTCATTTTGGGGTTACCAAGACTTTAGAAATCATCAAGGAGCATTTTTATTGGCCTAAGATGCATGGGGATGTTCAAGCCATAATTGCAAGATGTGGTACATGTCAAAGGGCAAAGAGCCATTTCAAACCAGGTCTATATACTCCTTTACCAACACCAGAACAGCCATGGGAGGACCTAAGCATGGATTTTATAGTTGCTTTGCCTAGAACTCAAAGGGGGAAAGACTCCATTATGGTAGTGGTGGATCGGTTTTCCAAGATGGCACATTTCACACCATGCCACAAGACGGATGATGCATATAAGGTAGCTGATTTATTCTTTAAAGAGATCATTCGACTACATGGAGTTCCAAGGAGTATTGTATCTGATCGAGACACAAAGTTTCTTAGTCATTTTTGGAGAACTTTGTGGGGGAAGTTAGGAACAAGGCTTCTTTTTAGTACCTCTCATCATCCTCAAACTGATGGGCAAACCGAAGTTACTAACCGCACATTGGGAGCACTTTTGAGGACGTTGGTAAGCAAAAGTTTGAAGGATTGGGACATCAAGCTTGCACATGCTGAATTTGCATACAATCGGGCACCAAATGTGACAACCGGCCATTCCCCATTTGAAGTTGTTTATGGTATAAATCCCCTTATCCCACTTGATTTATCTTCTTTGCCTACTGATACTCAAGTTAGTGTAGATGCTAAAGAGAAAGCCAAGGCTATGAAGAAATTGCATGAGTCCATAAGAGTTCAAATTGAAAAGTCCAATGAAGCATACAAGAGAAGGGCAAACAAGCATAGAAAGGCTTCCACCTTCCAGCCAGGTGACTTGGTTTGGGTTCATTTAAGAAAGGAGAGATTTCCATCCAAGAGGAAAAGTAAACTTTCTCCAAGGGCTGATGGACCATTTGAGGTTATTGAGAAGATTGGGGACAATGCATACAAGGTGGACATTCCAAGTGAATTTGGTGGAGTTTCAGCAACCTTTAATGTAGGTGACTTGTCTCCATATTTTGAAGATAACAATTTCTTGGATTTGAGGGCAAATCCTCTTCAACCTAGGGAGGATGATGTGATCCCAACCCATTCCAGCAGCCCTACACTTCTTCATGTTTATGGAATGAAATCAAAAGCCAAAAGAGTCCAAGATATGAAGTCTATGGTCCAAGCCAATCAAACATGCAAGCAAATGGCCCAAGGCAACAAGGAGGTCCAAGAAGAGCTCACATTGGGCTATCCTAGCCCAACCCATGTTCATCAAGGAGAATTAGGCCCACTTACCAAATTTGGCTTCAATTTGATTCAAAGAATGGAAGATATGCAAGTTGCAAAGTCAAGGGGACATGATTCCTTTATTTAAGGAAAAGTGGCATGGCTTGTAATTAATGAAGCATGGGCTCATTTCTCATTTCAATGGCTTAGAAATTTTGTAATATTTTGTAATTTCATTTTGTTGTATTTATATTTAATATTAGGGCTTTGACCATGCCTTTGGGAAGACCATATATAAAGGCATGAAAATATTGTAAAAAGTAGTTTTTATCAATATGAAAATCTCTCTCATTTTGGTTCTTGAGTTTGTCTCTTGAATTGATTTGTTCTTCCTTTATCCAAACTTTAGCCAAAGGTTTGGTGGTGGATTTCCAAGTTGGTGGCTTTGCCTTTATGCTTGGAGTATCATTTGGCTAATCTAGTAAGTATTATATATGTTGCATGGAAAATTTATCTACTTGAACTTGTAGAACTTATAGTGCTTGCCTTTGGTTTTGTTAATCTTGATGTGGTGTTGATTTGGTGATGAAAATCAGTAGATTGGGATGTTTGATGATGGTTGGAAGTGAGGTGTTAAGTATTGGAAGTGATTAGAGCCTAATTTGCATGCATAAGCTTTTAAATGTAATTTTAGCCAATTTGATGGATTCACATCACTTCCAAGCAATTGCGAGATCATGAGTTGAGATACCCTACCCACGACTTGGAGTTAGCTGCAGTCGTGTTTGCCCTGAAGATTTGCAAACATTACTTGTATGGAGTCAAGTGTAGTATCTATTTAGACGATAAGAGTCTAAAATATTTTTTTACTCAAAAGGAGTTGAACATGAGACATAGAAGATGGTTAGAACTAGTGAAAGATTATGAGTGTGAAATCAAGTATCACCTAGGAAGAGCCAATGTAGTGGCTAATGCTTTGAGTAGGGGAGTGGCCTTATCAAGCATTTCCATTCAGAGAGAGCTACAGAATGAGATTGTCAAAAAGTAGATTGAGATAGTGATTATCGGTTTCTCAAGACTGCAGATCAGATCCTCCTTGTTTGATGAAATCAGAGATAGTCAGAGGTCTGATGAATGGACTCAAAGTATGCTTCAGAATATGTCAGAGAGATTAGTGCTAGATTTTGAAGTTAGAGATGAAATCTTGAGATTCAGAGACAGAGTCTGTGTGCCTTAAAGTTCAGAATTGACACAGAAGATTTTGTCAGAGGTGTATAATACGGTGTATTTAGCACACCCAGGTAGCACCAAAGACTCTCAGGTTTACTTCATCCTTTGAGTATTCTTAAGTGAAAATGGGAAGACATTTCTATGGATTTTATCTCCGGTCTTCCCAGAGTTCAGAAAGGATTTGATGGTATTTGGGTGATTGTGGACAAATTGAGCAAGTCGACTCATTTCCTACCTGTCAGGCAGGGAATGTCGATAGACCAGTTGGGACAGCTGTATATCAGAGAAGTGGCCAGACTTTATAGGGTTCCTAAGACGATAGTGTCAGACAGAGACTTCAGATTCTTGTCAACTTTTTGGAGAGCTTTGCAGAGATCATTATGAACCAAACTGTAATTCAGTTCAGCATATCACTCTCAGACAGATGGCAAGGCTGAGAGGGTAAATCAAGTCTTGAAAGATATGCTAAGAGCCTATTGTATGGACTTCCAGACTAGTTGGGCAGAGTTACTTCCTCTAATGGAGTTTACCTACAACAACAATTATCAGACAACCATTCAGATGGCTTCATTTGAAACTTTGTATGGGTCAAAGTGTAAATCTCCTCTTCATTGGGATGAGATTAGGGAGAAAGATTCTTTGGAGATAGTAGTGGGTCCAGAGACTACGTAAAAGATGATTGAGTAGATCAAGATCATCAGGCAGAGAATGAGATAGGCCTAGGATCGACAGAAGAGTTATACTGATTCGAGGCGCAGAAAGATTGAGTTCTCAGTAGGCAATAAAGTATTTTTGAGAGTTGCTCTCTACAGGTAAGTTCTCAGATTTGATAAGAAGGGAAAGTTAGCCCCTAAATTCATTGGTCTCTATAAGATTCTGGAAAGAATTGGGATAGTTACCTACATATTAGCATTGCCAGCCAGTATGGACAGAATCTATAATGTCTTTCATGTGTCATAATTGAGAAAGTATATGGGAGATCAGTCTCATGTACTTCAGTTTTCAGATATAGATCTTGTAGAAGACTTGAGCTACCAAGAGCAACTAGTACAGATTCTGGATTACAAGGTCAAGGTCCTCAGAAATAAAGAAATCATTCTCATAAAAGTTTTGTAGTACAGCCAAAGCGTAGAGAAAGTCACTTGAGAGGTAGAGGCTGAGATCAGGGATAGGTTCCCAAAGTTGTTTAGGTAATTCTGAGGTCAAAATTTTTATAAGGAGGGAGGAATGTAGCATCCCAAGATTAGAAATGCCCTTTAGGGTAGAGTTTGGGGGTTAGATATGAGAAATAGAAATAAATTGGGAGTTTAGAAGAGTTTAAAGGTGAGATAGTAAGTTTCCAAAGCTTGTGTGGCTTACGCATGATTTCCTTTGGGAGGTTTCTATCATGCGTAGCGCAAGAAATGAAGTTTATTCATTTTCCCTTATGCACTCCCGTGTACTGTGCCCTGCACACCTGTGCAGGTGAGTTAGAGGAGAGAGTGGGAGATTTAAGTGTTTTCTCACCCAGCTTATCCCATTTCAGCCAAAATTTCTCTTTTGTTTCAGTTACTCCTAGCCCTAGAACTGAGATTCAACATCCAGTAACTTCTAATCCAGTTAGAGAAAGAAGAGATTAGATAGAAAGAGATTTCCAATAGATATGGCAAGAGATAAGTGCTTCCTTACTTTTTCCTTGAGTTTCCCAACATGTATGTGATGATGTGTGCTGTGTGTTTTGTTCCCAGTATGCTTATCAGTTATATGATGAGCTTACCCATTGATATGTTGATGAGTTGATGATTTCTACCCGTGAACCATGCTTGCTTATGTGTGTGTGTGTGTGTGTGTGTATATGAGAGAAAGGATGATTTCCATGGTGGATTGAGATATGGTTTGAGATGGATGAAGTTGAAGTGTTTTGTATGCATATGGAAGTGTTAGAAATGCATGCTTTCAGTTAATTTCAGTCTGGATATGAAATGGTATGAATTTCTGTAATTCTAGGTGAGTGTTGTCGGTGTAGAGTAAGACACATGCCCGTGTGCCTTTGTTTCTACAAGGACACGCCCGTGTGCATGAAGTGTGCACGACCTATTTGCAAAGGACATGCCTGTGTGTCTTAAGGGACACGGTCGTGTGCCTGATTTTCCAGTAAATGTACAGTTTTCTCAAGAAGCGAGTACGACTGGCTGCTTGTTGAGCGCACAACCCCGTGTGTTTATGCACTACCCGTGTGCCTTTGCCATGCACACCCGTGTATGTTCCTTGCATGCCCGTGCACTAGCAATTTTCTAAAAAATGAGAATAAAATGAATTATAAAGCATGTGAAACCAATTTAAAGGCTAATAAGCATCAGATAAGAATGAAATCAGATAATTATGGTTGCATAAGCATTTCATAGCATGACATGCAGCATGAGAAATGATCAAGGGATCCGAATTCATCAGTCATTCAGTATTCAGAACCTGATATCCAGGTTAGAGTTTTGGGTGAACTCGAGGGGGCATCTGTGGGATTTTAGCCTTCTGACTACGGTTAGATCATCCAACATAGCATACTCAGCTTTCTAGCCCTTAGCTAAACTGTTCAGCCCACATGACCAAGATGTTGAATCCTTGTGTTCATCAACCTGATCAACACAACAGGTATTTTTAGATACAGATAGACTCAGATGCATGTATATTCAGTTGTATTTAGTATGACATGACATATAATTCATGATATGGATTAATAATTCAATTAAGAGAACAGTAAGCAACAATCAGAATAAGCAGTATCCACTTCTAGCAAGCGATTAGATGAATGTTAGGGCCAAGGCCAGGTATGTGTTTGTTTGTATGCTTGCTTGGGTTGAGGGAAGTAAGGATCGCTTACTACGTGATCTTTATCACTCATTCCTTTCCTTCTTCCTTCCTTTTCAGGTTTGTTTATGACTAGCGAGGAGTGGGAGGACTGTGGTTGACAGGAGAGGACTCCACATAGTTTTCAGTGTATAGTTTTGGCCTGATGGGAATAAAATTGTAAATTTTGTATTTACTCAGTTGTATATTTGTACAGAAAAAACAGTTTATATATGAAAATGTCATTTTGGGCCCATTGTATATTTCAATTTAAGCTTCTGCATGTGTATTCAGTTTGTATAGCAGCAGGTTTCTTTTTGTAGGATTCCTGTCACGTGTACTAAAATTTTCAGAATATTAATAAAAGAAAAGATATTATTCAACAGCAGTGGTATGCATGGTCGGGGGTCTTACAAAGATTTAACATGCAAAATTGTAGAGTTGGAGATGTTCCTGTGGTCAAGGCTGATAAGTTCAGCATCCAATAGTGTCCTTAGTCTAATTTAGAGAAGGCATCAATGCAATATGTTTCTTATACTAGTGCCATTGGAAGCTTAATGTATGTTCAAGTTTGCACTAGGCTTAATATATTTTTTGCTATAAATGTTCTTGGTCCTTGTCTCTCTAATCCTGGGACTGATCATTGAATTGCAGCCAAGAAAGTCACGCGATATTTGTAGAGGACAAAATATTACAAACTTGTATACAAAAAGTGAAAAATCTTGAAGTTATGGCTTATTCAAATTCAGATTTTAGTGGTTGTATGGATGACTATAAGTCTACTTTGGGACATATTTTCATACTTACAGGAGGGGCAATATCATGAAAAAGTGTTAAACAAACTATAATAGCTTCGTTGACCATTTTTACGGAGTTTATTGCTTGTTATGGAACTCAACTCAGACAATATGACTAAAGAATTTTATTTTTGAGCTTTGCGTGGTTGATTCCATCTCTAGACCTTTGATAATTTATTGTAATAACAGTGCAACAATGTTTTTCACAAAAAACAATAAGATCAGTAGCAAATAAAAGCATATGAAGATCAAGTATCTCACAGTTAAAGACTTAGTGAAAAAGGGTGACATTATTATGGAATATATTAAGACAAACTCTGTGTTAGCTAATGCTCTAACCAAATGACTTAAACCAATTGTTTTTAAACAACATGTTTTTAATACGAGTGTTTTAAAGTCTTTTGATATCTTAGGTTAATGAGAGTATTGATGTATCTATTGTTGCTTATTAATGATGTTTAATTTGATTTATATAGATATTGTTGAACATGTTCATATTGATATTTTGATATGTATATATGCACATTGATGATCATAATATAACATATGTCGTAAAACTTTTGTTTATTTTGAGTATGACCGTTGTATGCATGATAAGTAATACAACATATGTCTCAAGATTTTGTTCATCTTGAGTATGATACTTTTATAGGTGTGTTTCTTTTGTGTATCTCGTGATTTTGGTGAAATATATAATCTTTGTTGGAAGCTGTAAGATTTTTCTAACTTCTTTTGGAGCATAAAATCATACAAAAATCATAAAGAAGACTGACAAACAATTACATATTATGATCACATTTGGATGTTATTCTTGTTACACTTCCAAAATATTGATCCATGTGATATGGTTATAAATAATTGTAACCATGGATGTCTTATGCTGATTTGAGATATATAAATTGCCTTGGTTCATTATTTATTTTTGGATCAAATGTTTTCTCAAAATAATGGCCACTTTAAATAAAATACAGTTTGCCCTAGAAATAAAATTGTTTTCGTATTCTTAAAATAAAAATAATGATAATTAATATTGCCTAAGTAAGAGAATATAAGATTATGGACTAATATTAATTATTATTTGTTTTGGTTTTTGAAAAACATGGGTATATTGCGGTTTAGTAATATTTTGATTGGGCATGTTGTGATCAATTTTGTGTAAAACACAATACACTTCATATTATAATAATTTGGATGGTACACTTGGTGTGAACTCATAAATAGTTTATTAGACTTTTAATGAAATAACCAAATAAACCTATTACAAATAAAGGGCTAGGTCCCATGTTTCAGTATAATTTTTGACAATATTATTTTTATTAAAACTATTGCTCTTTGAGTATTCAGAAACAAGAAGATTCAGCCCTTTAGAAATTGATAATCAGTTTTTTTTTAACTGATTTCAGATCAACAATAACTATGACACAAACAGGTATGTCTAATTTCTCCAAACACTTTTTACAGTATTTTATATTTGGATGTAAATTGAATATGTATTAGATTTGAATTTGTATATTGATGATTGATTTTATTCCAAGATATAAATCACGTCAATCTAAAATATAATAAAGTTTAGAGTACAATCTAATGTCTTTTGAATCAACTTGCATGAGTTGACTCGTAATAATATATATTATATGTTATTTGAACTTTTACATAATTTTTTTAATTTTTTCACGGATTGAACTGTAAAACTTGATGCGCAAAATCACGGGTAAAAAAGAACGATAACTAATGTAGTTAATCATTTTTTGGCTTGAACTTGGACAGAATATGATCACAGATTTGTTATTTTGTCTTAAAGCCAAAATAATAAGTAGAAAAAACTTAAGATTCGGATGCAAAAATTTCACCAAAAACAAAAACCAGCCACTCAAGAACCTTGTTGTTCGCCAGAAAACAGCCAATTTACTTGGATGCATGAGAGGTTTGGTTAAAGAATTAAAAGATTAAATTTCTTCGTGTCGTCTAGATTTGTTAGGAAAAAGAAAGAAAAAGAAACCGGAAAATGAAATCAAAATAAAAGAGAGAATATAAAAAAGAACCATTTTAGGAGAATAAAAAAAATGAAATTAATATGGTTTAAAATTTGAAAACGTTTTAAGGTAAATGACTATTACCTATCCAAATTATAATAAAAATACATGTTTATCATTTGTGAAGAAACTAACATTGATCCTTGGATTAATGTTAGGTTCTGCTGTGTTTTTTTTTTTTAAAAGGAGTTGCTAACGGTTTTATTTGTAATTGTTGACGGTAGGCATGTTTTGTGAAGATGAAGAATAGACGACGTCAGTAAGCAGGAATTAATAATGCGGTGCGTTTTGTAGCCAAGATAAACGTAAGGAGTTGAACTGTATTTTGGTAAAGTTTTTTTTCTCTTCCTTGTTGCTGCTGCTTGTGCTAAGAAGAAGTTTCCAGCAACACCAAGTACAGTGTTTAGTCATGCCTTGCAAATGCGCAGGAAGTTCTCGTCAAGATATTTTTTTTTTCTCTGTTCTAATTATTTTTTATTTAGCTGATTTGTAATTTTTCCAACTGGCAGTCTCTTGAAATGTATATAAACCCTAACTGAGTTTGAAATAAAAGATTTGAGGTATATTTAGAAATTTTTGTGTGGTTTTTAGTTTTCTTCTAGTCTCTTCTCATGGTATCAGAGCTATCTGACTAGCGTCAATGGCTAACTCAATTGATTTTACTCTAAATGTGTCAGGTCAAAGTGCGAATACTGATCAAATGATGTATATAGTTCTACCACAGTTTGGAAATCTCTCGAGCTCAAGTTTGCAGATCGTAAATCCAAGGCTAACTGAAGAGAATTACCGATACTGGAGAGCGCAGGTGTTATTTATAGTTAGAGCTCATGAACTGGAAGATCACTTAACAGGTTTGGTATCATGTCCTGTACCATTTCTTGATGTTAAAGATGATGTTGAATTGTCTGTAGTAAAGAGATATAGTCCTGAATATGTTAGATGGAAAAGATTTGATAGTTTGTTAATTAGCTGGTTGTTAGCTTCAATTTCAGAGAGTATGTTTGTTCATGTTTCAAAATGTGAGACAGCAACTGAAGTATGGAGTACATTAGAGAATTATTTTGACATTGAGTCTAGAGTTAGAGTTATGCATTTGAAAAATTCTCTGCAAACCTTAAAGAAAGGAATGATGACTGTAGGAGAATATATTAGAAAAATGAAAGAATTAGTAGATGCATTGATAGCAAGTGAACAAAATGTCGGTGAGGAAGAGTTAATCAATTATGTAGTGGATGGAGTAGGTCCTGATTTTGATCCAGCAGTAGTGTATATTACTTCAAAATTAGATTCAAATACTGAGTCTATGAGTTTGACTGAAGCTAGGTTTGTACTACAAAAGTATGAATAAAGGATGAACAGAAATGCTGTGATGAATTTAGATGTGCATGGTAGTATGGCTCATGTGGTGTCACAAACTGAAAAGTATTCTAATAATCATGTGAAAAGTAGAACAGCTAGTGTGCAAGGAAGTTTTCCAATCCAAAATGTAGATAGGTCACAATCTGGTGGATCAAGAGGAAGGGGACAAATGTTTAATAAAAGTAGGATTGTGTGCCAGCTTTGTAATAAAACTGGTCATTCAGCCTTACAATGTTATCATAGGTTTGACATAACATTTTTAGGAAGAGATAAACCAAATCCAGGGCACAATGTAGTCAATGGGAACAATGATGTTAAGATTGAGGATGTAGGCAATAAAATGAATCAGGAGACTGGTGGTACATGGAGTCAATATCAGGGAGTGAAAAATGAAGTATTTGAGGGTTCTGTAGCTGATGCAAATACCACAGCACATATTGTTGAAACTACTAGTTTGCCTATGCATGCTGACATTTTTGCTAAGTCTTTTATAACTACACCAGAATCAGCAGTTGATCCGTAGTGGTACATGGATTCTGGAGCAACTGATCATATAGTGGCTGATCTGAGCAAACTCAATGTTAGCAGCAAATACACTGGCAGTCAACATCTTCAGGTTGGCAGTGGTGAGTGCTTGTTAATCTCTCATACTAGTTCAGTTAATTTGTGTACTCTAGTGTCTGGAAAAATGTTGCTATTAAATAATGTGTTATGTGTTCCTAAGATTACAAAAAATCTGTTGAGTGTAGCTAAATTGACAAGAGAGAACAATGTGTTGGTGGAGTTTTGTTCACATTATTGTCTGGTGAAAGATAAAACAAAAAATGTTTTGTTACTCAAAGAGGTGTTGAAAAATGGGTTGTATCAATTAACTTCAGTAGCTGGCAAGGTTGATTTCAGGAGTCCAACACTTATAAGGAACAGTGTATTAACACAGAATACTGTGCTTCAGTCTGTTACAAATAATGCACTAGCTTGGCACAAAAGGATAGGTCATCCATGTCTGAAAACTCTTAAAATCATGTCTCAAAATACTAAATTACCCTCATTAGATCTGTCAAAAATACCATTTTGTTCTGATTGTCAGTATGGAAAAAATCATCAACAAACTTTCCCAAGTTCAGTCTCAAAGGCTTCAGCTCCTTTAAAATTATTGCATAGTGATGTTTGGGGACCAGCACCAGTGTTGTCTCAGGAAGGTTATAGGTATTATCTTCATATTATTGATGATTATTCAAGATTTACCTGGATTTTTCCACTAAAGTCTAAAGATCAAGTTAGACAAGTTTTTGAACAGTTTCAAAAATTGGTTGAGAGGCAATTTGAAAGAAAATAAAGATAGTTCAAACAGATTGGGGAGGAGAGTTTAGAAGTTTACAAAAGTATTTTCAAGATTTAGGAATTATTTTCAGACATCCTTGTCCTTATACTCACCAACAAAATGGGAGAGCTGAGAGGAAACATAGACATGTAGTAGAATTGGGATTAGTTTTGTTGGCACAAGTATGGTGTGTCTAAACATCCTATGATTACCAGGTCAAAAACAGGTAGTTTAACTGCAAATAAAAAATATGTTGCAATGAGTGTAGTGAATGAACCTAGTAAGGTGAGTGATGTAATCAATGATCCTGGTTGGTTTAAGGCAATGACTGCTGAATGTGAGGCATTAATGAAGAATAATACTTGGGTTTTAGTACCTGTTGAGCAAGGAAAACAGATAGTAGATCATAAATGGGTGTTTAAAAAGAAATTAAACCCTGATGGAACATTACAGAAGCTTAACGCCAGGTTGGTGGTAAAGGGTTTTCAATAGGTCCCAAGAGTTGATTTTTTTGAGACTTTCAGCCCTATAGTTAAACATGTTACAGTTAGAGTGATGCTCACTTTGGCAGTTACTTTCAGTTGGCAAGTTAGGCAAGTAGATATGAATAATGCTTTCTTAAATGGTAAGTTGGAAGAAGAAGTATGCATGACACAGCCTCAAGGATTTATAGATAAGGAAAAACCTCAACATGTAGGCAAGTTACTTAAGGCTCTTTATGGATTAAAACAAGCTCCAAGAGCCTGGTATGATAGACTAAAAAGAGCTCATTTGAAAAGAAAATTTGTGAACTCTGTAGCTGATTCCAGTGTGTTTATGTTTAGGGAGGATAGTTCGGTGATTTTTGTTCTTGTATATGTTGATGATATTCTAATCACAGGCTCAAGTGATGAGTATATAGAGAAGTTAGTAGTTGATTTAAATGAAGAATTTGCTCTTAAAGATCTTGGACAGTTGAAGTATTTTTTAAGGCTGGAAGTACAGAGGTCAGATAGAGGTTTGCATATGAGCCAAACAAAATATTCTACTGATTTGTTAATTAAGACAAATATGCAGAATGCAAACTCTTGTCCTACACCTATGGTTCTAGGAAATAAGTTGTTTGTGGGAGATAGTGAGAGGTTTGATAATCCAACATTATATAGAAGTGTAATTGGAGCTTTACAGTATCTAACATTGACTAGGCCTGATATACCATATGCTATAAATAAACTCAGTCAATTTCTTAAGGATCTTACTCATTTACAGTGGCAAGCAGTTAAAAGGGTTCTTAGATATATTAAAGCAACTTTAACATCAGGACTCTGGTTTACATCAGCTGTTATGTTGAGTCTGGAAGCTTATTCAGATGCTGATTGGGCTGGAAATGTAGGAGACAGGAAATCAACTAGTGGCTATTGTGTTTATCTAGGCGGGAATTTAATTCAGTGGAGTTCCAGGAAGCAAAAAATAGTGGCATTATCATCAACAGAATCAGAATATAAGGCATTAAGTCAAGCTGCAACAGAGTTAGCTTGGCTGAAGAGTTTGTTTACAGAGTTGAAATTGTCAGTGTTTGGAACCACAGTTATTTGGTGTGATAACATGAGTGCTGGATCATTGGCTGCTAATGCAATTTTTCATGGGAGGACAAAACATATAGAACTAGATGTTCATTATGTTAGGGAGTTGGTTGCTGCTAAAATCATTCAGGTTCAGTATGTTCCAACAGACTATCAGATAGCTGATATGTTAACAAAGTCCATTGCAAGTTCAAGATTTGTAAGTTTAAGAGCAAAGCTGAGAGTTATTGAAAAACCAGTTGATGCAGTAGTTAAAGAGGAGTCTGAGGAGAATTCTGATAAAGTGCAGATGTCAGACACAACTGAGTGTTGTTTGAGGGAGGATCAATGTAGTTCTTCTACCAAGTCTTGCAATGATATTACAAAGACTTAAGGGAGGATGTGAAGAAACTAACATTGATCCTTGGATTAATGTTAGGTTCTGCTGTGTTTTTTTTTTTTAAAATGAGTTGCTAACAGTTTTATTTGTAATTGTTAACAGTAGGCATGTTTTGTGAAGATGAAGAATAGACGGCGTCAGTAAGCAGGAATTAATAATGCGGTGCGTTTTGTAGCCAAGATAAACGTAAGGAGCTGAATTGTATTTTGGTAAAGTTTTTTTTCTCTTCCTTGTTGCTGCTTGTGCGAAGAAGAAGTTTCCAGCAACACCAAGTACAGTGTTTATTCATGCCTTGCAAATGCGCGGGAAGTTCTCGTCAAGATATTTTTTTTTTCTCTGTTCTGATTTTTTTTTGTTTAGCTGTATTTGTAATTTTTCCAGCTGGCAGTCTCTTGAAATGTATATAAACCCTAATTGAGTTTGAAATAAAAGATTTGAGATATATTCAAAAATTTTTGTGTGGTTTTTAGTTTTCTTCTAGTCTCTTCTCATCATTAAATTTGAAATTATCAAACTCTCACTCAAATGTTTACAGAATATTTTTATTATATTTTTTATTAAACAATTATTTCACTTCATAAACAATAACTATAAAAATGTTTTTTTAATAAATTTTAAAATTTATTAATCAATTAATTTATAATATTAATCTTTTATTAGCTGACAACATTTTATTATGGCCCAGAACTTAATCGCCTCACAGTATCCTTAAACGAGAAAATCTTACTCATCAATTTTTTGAAATACATACATGATTATAGTTAATTATTAAGTTTAAGGATGAATCGTTAAATATTAATAATTAAATGATATTTTAATTTTTTTGAATAAAAAATTTAAAAAATAAAAAATAGAAAAATAGTAAAAATATTAAAATATATAAAAATAATAAACAATAAATTTAAAAATATTAAAACTTATAAAAAATAATAATAATATTAAAATTTAAAAAATAACAAAAATATTAGAATTTATAAAAAATAATATTTGAAAAATTTTAAAAAGCAGTCATCATCATTGATAGCATCACTGGTGAACCATATTATGTGGCTAAAGAAAGTCATCTGATTCATGAGGTGACCATATTTGATCGATTTATTTGTATGAAACAGTCAAATCTGATCATATTCGCCATCAAATATGGTTAAAACGGCCCAAAATAGATGATCTTATTCATAAGAACCATTTTCAATTATTATTAATGACCGAGATAATTAGATCAAATTGTTTCACACAAACGAAGAACTTAGATCTGATTGTCTTATGAATTAAATAATTTTTTCGTCACGAAGTTTGCTGATGATAATGGTTGTTGTTTTCTAATTTTTTAAAATTTTATTTTTTATAAATTTTAATATTTTTAAATTTATTTTTTAATATTTTAATATTTTATATTTGAAAATATAATTTTATTTTTCATGAAAAATATTTTAATTCGTTTATAAAAAATTGATAGAATTAGATAAAAAAATTTAATAGAAAATATTTAAATTTAAAATAATTATTAAATAAAATTTTATTGTTAAGAAAAACCTTAGCCTTGTTTATTTACAAAATTAATGAAGCGCTCAAACTCTATTCCAGCTAACAAATCTGTGATTGTTGAAATTTTAATTAGAGTAGCCATTCATAACCCATCACCGCCTTTCTTTCATGGTCCAGAAAAATAATATCTAGTTAAATATAAGGCCAAATGAGCTATTCCCACCTAACTTTTCATTCAAAAGCAAATTTCTATCCCTTAATTTTTTTAAACACAAAAATCTATCTTTTGATTTTTTAAATTTAATTTTATTAATATTTTTTACAAAATAACTATAAGACCCTTATTGAAAAACTAAAAATTTATAATAAAATTATAAAATAATATTTAAATAAAAGTGCTTAAAAATATAAAATATTTTAAAAATATTTAAGAAATTTAAATTTTAAACAATTTAAAAAGCAATTACTATCAGTAGTAGTCAAAAATATCTATTTGGTTTTAGAAACAACCAGGTTGAACCACTTTCACTAGCAACCATGGTTAGAAATAGCTTATGAGGCAAAAATCGACTATTTTTTTTCGTTTTCAATCGCTTTTGGTAGTAGAGGCAGTCAAATGAGACAATCGATTTGACTGTTTCTACCAAACATGATGATAAAATCAAGTGGTTATTTTCAATTACTTAATTCTATTATCGGAGGTCTCTATCGCTATCACCGGTGATGGTAAATACTTTTAATTTTTTAAAATTTTTTTATATTCTTAATATATTTAAAAAAATTTTATATTTTTAAAATTTAAATAATTTTATTATTTTATAAATTTTTTATTAAATTACTAAAAATATTTTTTTAGTTATTAAAATTTAATTATTGATTGTTAATTTTAATAATTAATTTTAATCCATAGATATATATTTAAATTTTAAAAAATTAAATGGAGAGAATTTACGTTGGAGTGAAATGGGATTGGGAATAACTCGTTTGGCCTAAGTATAAACTTCGTTTCACTGTCGCTGTAGGTTTCATCGTGCCTCGGGATCGTTGCCTGGCGAGAGGAAGTGATCGAAGGTTTTATATCGGTGGGGATAGCATTGATGCCGACATTAATTGGATATAAATTTCTTTTATTTATTTATAATTTGGTGGATCGGGCAAAGTCATCGCCCCTTATTCATTGATAAAGCATTTATCCTTTGGTAATTAATGTTGCATGTATTATTTTGTAGGCATGGACCAACTTCCAGGGTCAATTTAGAAAACATGAATACATTGGAAAAACTTGCTTTTGTAACTTGTTGTCTAAGTAAAAACCGCTAGAATGTCTTGGAGTTTTTTATCTACCGGTTTTAGGATTTAGTCAAATTAGTTTTAGGTTATTTTAAATTTTTTATTTATTTAATTTATTATATATTAATTTTGATTGGTTTAAAAATCTCTCAAACTGAGTTTAGTATGTTTTTTAAGAATTTATAAAATACATTAAATCGAAGTGTTTGATTAACTCTATGTAATAACCCAACGGTAGAAGTGAGATTACCAGATGAAAAGAAGATTTGAGAGGGTTCAAGGATAGAAGAGTTATTTAGAAGTCTTTTACGGCTTGTGCATAGGTCTCCCTGAGAGATTGTTTCATGCAAAGCGTAAGAGAAGGGAGATTTGCGGATTTCCCTTGACACATGCCCGTGTGTCTAAGGCACACCCCTGTGTGTCAGGTGAGAGGTGTCATATATATTTAGTTTTTCATTTTTCCGTCCAACTTATTTCATTTAGCTTTCTTATCTTCTTATTCTCCAATGAACCCTAAACTAGAGAACACCTAACTAGCAGCTATAATCCAAGCTAGGGAACCAGAAGTAGCTAGAGAGAGAGTTTATGAAGCAATGGCAAGACGTAAGTATTTCCTTACTTCTTTCATTTGGGTTTATAGTATGATTTTCTAGTTTGAGTTTCCCTCACGTATTTGTCACATGTTAAGAATGTATTATAGTATGTTTTGATGATGAGATGATGCCTTAGATGAGGATTTATGAGTTGCTATAAGATGATTTGATGTTTATATGCTTGGGTATATATTTGTGAGAAATGTGAGACTTTTAGCATGCTTTATGATGAATAGATGAAATGAGTATGTTTATTGGTTGATATATTTGATATATGCATGTTTGATTGAGTTGTGGTTGCGTTTGGAATAGAGATTTACTGGGATTCTGGGTTTTTAGATGCCATTTGTTGTAAAAGAGTTGAGCACACAATTGTGTACACGAGGATGCACACCCGTGTGACCTCTTCTCTGTATGAGCACAGCTTTGCATGGTATTCATGTACGTATTAAAACCCAAACACATGCCTGTGTGGCCAGTGCACATGCCCATGTGCTTTATCATAATTTCATACGCTTGTATAAGCAAGACACAAGAGTGTTGTTATGTTGTTACACGCCCGTGCAAGTGTAGTATACAATCTTATGCCTTGTATGCACACTCGTGTGTCCATACCACACACTTGTGTAGTCAACCAAAATTTTATAAAATGATTCTAGAAACTAGCACAATCAAGAACACAACTTGTACGTGACCCTGTATGTCAAGCATTATATGCCCGTGTACCTTAAGAAATGCACAGAAACAGCTCCAAAGCATTCTTAAGCTATTTTAAGTCATTCCTAAGCACAAGAAACCTATAAATAACAATATATACATAGCATATCATGCATGATTATCAACATAAAACATGGGGTCATATTAGATATTTTCAAAAATGGATTCAGGGATTGAATAGCATATTTTTAAAGTATAGATATACGATGTTTGGATATCAGTTAGGGGTGAATAAGAGGGGACGTCTATGAGTTTGCATGTCTACTAAAGAGAGAAACCAACGTCTACTAGAGAGGACATGGTCTTTGGCCAAACTCGTTAGAGAAAGTGCTGATCGTGCATGAGTAGTTTTATTATAGGATTGAACTCACATGGCCAGGGTGTCGAATCCCTGTATTCATCAGTCTAGCTAGCATAACAAATATTTTCAAATATAGTACTTTTTGATTCAGTTTTTATAGTATTCAATTTGTATATATTTAGGATCTTCAGATCAAAGCTTTTACATCAGAAAGAGTTTTTAGAAATCAGGCCCAATTGTAAGTTTTATAACTATTTAACATTTGACATAACATCAAAGCATGTATATCACGTCATGTAAAGCATCCATGAGGAATAAAAACAAATAAAGGCAAAGAGCTCCATAGAAAACAGATGAAATTTTAGAAATAAAGAAATAAACAAACAGTAAAGTAGAGAATAATGTGAAAGACACGTAAATTAGTTTGAATTTGAAACCTACCAGTATTAAAGATGGGAAATGCTTGTTGAGTGATTTTATCACTCACCCTTTTCCCTTCCTTTCTCTTTTATAGGTCAATGAACCTAGGACTGAGCAGAAACGATGCAGTTGTGAGATTTTGGAGACATGGCTTGACAGTAGACAACATGTTTGGCTCACATGCTTCATATATGTTATTTTGACTTTATGTATGTTTGTATGTAAGATACTAATATAAGATGATATATGAACAACATCATTAGAAAGGCATAGCCTGGGATTCCAAGAAAGAAATTATTATTTTTCTCATTTTTATTTACAATATTTCCCATTCCAACTTCTGCATTAAAAATTCATATTTTAGTAATATATTTAACTGAGGGATTCCTACTACAAGTACAATATAAATTATGAATAGTCATCTATAGGAGGCCTATGACAAGGGTCATTACAGTTGTTGGTATTAGAGTAATGTTCTGAGCCACTATGTAGAATTTGAAACATATTTTCAAATAATAAGGTTTCAAATGCTTGATTTTCTAAAAGATTGCATGAGCCAAAGCCAACATGTCTGAACAGCTCTTCCTCGCTTTCTTTCAGTGTAAATATAGTAATGTGAAGTTAGTATACTTTTAGGCATTAACCCTTGTGTTATTGTGTTTTAGATAGAAGAGCCCAAACCTTTTTACCTCCAGTTTAAAGGAAGAGAATAGTGCCTTCGTTAGACCTATAAGTTTAAGTGATCGTAGGAGGTCTCAACATTCTCAGGTATCTATTAAGCTTGAGAATGTACAAGATTTTTTTAGAGAAATATTGAGAGAGGGTTATCAGCCAGTAGTTAGAGCAAAAGTTTTTGAGGCAATGAGACAGAGAGCCTATCAGGGGCTAGTCAGAGATCAGTTTGGTCAGAGAGGACAGGGTATGTCAGAGAAAATCAAAGAAACCTATCGGATGCTTGAGTTTGGTTATCAGATGGATCCAATATTTGAGACAGATACGATCGATACTTGTAATTTTGACAGATTACATCTGATATACAGTCATCAGTCATCTAAGTTTAGTGGTTCTAGATATCCAGCTGTGGTAAATGAATGGATTGAATCAGTAGAAAGTGTTATGGGTTTGTTCACCATGTCAGATAGGGAGAGAGTCCGGTATGCTACTTTCATGTTGAGAGGTGATGTGAGGGTGTGGTGGAACCTTGCGAGGACATCAATTGATGAGAAGAGATTGTCTTGGGTTAAGTTTTGTAGGTTATTTGAGAAAGAGTATCGTAGTGCTGATATGACACATGTTAAAGCCCAAGAGTTTATTAAGTTAACCTAGGGGACCAATTCTGTCAAAGACTATACTAGTCGATTTAACACATTAATGAGGTTTGTTCCTAAAGTAGTAAGTTCTGAGCCAATCCGAGTACAAAATTTTACTCATGGTCTACATCCTACCATTGCCTGTGACATGATGATTGGTTCTTCTCCCCTACAGAGATTTAAGGAAGCTTTAGGGAGAGCTTTGAGGTCTAAGGTTTACCAACAGAGGATGAGTTTCTTCTTTAAATCAACAGAGAGGGTTCCAGAGAGAGGTGAAGATCAAGGTAATAAACCAATACAGTCAAAGAAACTCTTTAAAGGAAAGTGATAGAGAGTGGATTTATCAATGTGTAGGACTTATGATAGAAGTTACCTAATGGAGTGTCTTACAGGTCAGGGTGTATGTTTCAAATATCGACAGCCTAGGCATAGGATGTTTGAGTGCCCAACTAGAAGAATAGGAGTTAGGCCATCAATTGGTGGAGTTAGACCAATGAGAGGTAGTAAAGCTTAGAAAGGTGGTGTTGGAGTGCCTAGAAGAGGTGTCAGTACACCCTGATAAGGAAGTAGAGTTAGGGTCTTTGTAGTAAGGTGAGATTAGACCGAGATGACTCCCCATGCTATTACAAGTTAGTTGGTTGTCTTTAATACTTCTTTATATATGTTCATAGATTGTGGTGTCATACATAGTTTCGTATTCATAAGAGTGATAAAGAACTTAAGGTTAATCCCTAGTATGACAGAGAGGAGTATTTGTGTAGAGATGTCTGATAGGGGTGTGATAGTGAGTGATCAGATACTGATAGACCAGGAGATAGTTATCATGGGAAAGACTTTGAGAAAAGATCTAATCATGTTGGAGTTTACTAATTTTGACATGATTCTAAGCATAGATTTCTTGAGTTATTACGGGGTAGAGATAAATTGTAAGAGAAAAAATGTTAGATTACAGCTAGACCTTGATCAATTGGTTTTTTGTGAGGGTAGAATAGAGACCATGTTCATTTCTTATTTGTAGGCAAAAAGATTATTAAGTAAAGGATGTGTAGGATACTTGGCTAATGTAGTGTGTAGAAGTACAGTTGGGTCAAGTATCAAGGAGGTGCTTATGGTTAGAGAGTTTTTAGATGTCTTTCTTAAAGAGTTGCTAGGTTTGTCTCTAGAGCGAGAGTTAAAGTTTTTAATTGAGTTACTTCTTGGTATGACTCTCATTTGTAAGGCTTTGTATCACATGGCTCCGGTTGAGCTTAAAGATTTGATTAATAAGAGGTTTATTTAGCTGAGTTGTTCACTATGGGGTACTTCGATTCTGTTTGTGAAGAAGAAAGATAGATTCTTGAGAATATGTATAGACTATAGAGAGTTAAATAAGGTGACAACTAAGAACAAGTATCTGTTGCCCAAGATTGATGATTTTTTTATTCAATTGAATAGAACTGCAGTATTCTCCAAGATAGATTTGAGGTATGGGTATTACCAAGTAAGAGTAGTAGAAAAAGATGTACCTAAGACTACTTTTAGGATGAGATATAACTATTACGAGTTTGTGATAATGTCTTTTGGTTTGAAAAATGCTTCTACAATATTTATGGATTAATGAACTGAGTTTTTCAAGACTGTCTAGATAAATTTATGGTTATATTTATCGACAACATCTTGGTCTACTGAAAGAGTATAGAAGAACATGAAGAGCATTTGAGATTTGTTCTTTAAAGGTTGAGAGACAAATAACTTTATGCTAAGTTTGATAAGTGTGAGTTCTGGTTGAACAACATATATTTTCTTAGGCACATTGTTTTGACAACAGACATATCAGTAGATCTCAGTAAGGTAGAAGTAATTTTAAGTTTGCTAACACCAAAGACTGCTAGAGAAGTGAAGAGTTTTCTCGGATTAACAGGGTATTATAAAAGGTTTATTGAGGGCTCTTCTAGTATAGCTAAGCCGTTGACTACACTAACTCAGAGTGAGACGTTTTTTGTTTGTTCTGAAGAGTGTGAAGAGAGATTTCAAGAGTAATAGCAGAGGTTGACGAGTGCTCCAATGTTGACATTGCCTTAAAAGGGTATTGATTATGATATCTACATAGATACTTCCCATCAGGGGATTGATGCAGTGTTGATGCAGTTTGGTAGGGTAATTGCCTATGTTTCTAGGCAATTAAAGGACCATGAGTTGAGATACCCTATTCATGACTTGGAGTTAGCTACAGTGGTGTTTGTATTGAAGATTTAGAGACATTACTTGTATGATGTCAAATGATGTATATATTCAGATCATCAAAGTGTCAAGTATTTCTTCACCTAGAGAGAGTTATATATGAGACAAAAGAGATGGTTAAAGCTGGTAAAAGACTATGACTATTAGATTTGCTATCATCCAAGTAAAGCTAATGTGGTAGTTGATACCTTGAGTAGGAGAGTGGCTTTATCTATGATTTTAGTGTATAGAAAGTTGTAGCACAAGATTGTCAAAGAAAATATCAAGATAGTGGTAGCTGGTTTCTCTAGACTTCAAATTTTATCCACGCTATACAATAATATTAGAGCTGGTCAGATATTAGATTTATGGATTCAAAGTATAGTATAAAAGGTCTTTAAGGGTACAACACTAGATTTTGAGGTCAGAGTGATGTGAATCCATCAAATTGGCTAAAATTACATTCAAAAGCTTAAGCATGCAAATTAGGCTCTAATCACTTCTAATACTTAACACATCACTTCCAACCATCATCAAATATCCCAATCTACTGATTTTCATCACCAAATCAACACCACATCAAGATAAACAAAACCAAAGGCAAGCACTATAAGTTCTACAAGTTCAAGTAGATAAATTTTCCATGCAACACATATAATACTTACTAGATTAGCCAAATGATACTCCAAGCATAAAGGCAAAGCCACCAACTTGGAAATCCACCACCAAACCTTTGGCTAAAGTTTGGATAAAGGAAGAACAAATCAATTCAAGAGACAAAACTCAAGAACCAAAATGAGAGAGATTTTCATATTCATAAAACTAGTTTTTACAATATTTTCATGCCTTTATATATAGTCTTCCTAAAGGCATGGTCAAAGCCCTAATATTAAATATAAATACAACAAAATGAAATTGCAAAATATTACAAAATTTCTAAGCCATTGAAATGAGAAATGAGCCCATGCTTCATTAATTACAAGCCATGCCACTTTTCCTTAAATAAAGGAATTATGTCCCCTTGACTTTGCAACTTGCATATCTTCCATTCTTTGAATCAAATTGAAGCCAAATTTGGTAAGTGGGCCTAATTCTCCTTGATGAACATGGGTTGGGCTAGGATAGCCCAATGTGAGCTCTTCTTGGACCTCCTTGTTGCCTTGGGCCATTTGCTTGCATGTTTGATTGGCTTGGACCATAGACTTCATATCTTGGACTCCTTTGGCTTTTAATTTCATTCCATAAACATGAAGAAGTGTTGGGCTGCTGGAATGGGCTGGGATCACATCATCCTCCCTAGGTTGAAGAGGATTTGCCCTCAAATCCAAGAAATTGTTATCTTCAAAATATGGAGACAAGTCACCTACATTAAAGGTTGCTGAAACTCCACCAAATTCACTTGGAATGTCCACCTTGTATGCATTGTCCCCAATCTTCTCAATAACCTCAAATGGTCCATCAGCCCTTGGAGAAAGTTTACTTTTCCTCTTGGATGGAAATCTCTCCTTTCTTAAATGAACCCAAACCAAGTCACCTGGCTGGAAGGTGGAAGCCTTTCTATGCTTGTTTGCCCTTCTCTTGTATACTTCATTGGACTTTTCAATTTGAACTCTTA
>JAJEJH010001431.1:0-26896 GCA_026122585.1 Anacardium occidentale | reverse complement strand
CTGCTCTGGAAAATTACTAACTCACCCCTGAATTCTGATAAACTCCCAATCTATTCCTGAATTCTATTTCTAACCCCAAAACTCTACCCCTAAGGGCTTTTCTAACCTGGGATGCTACACTCTCAATGTTATTGATAAACCTTGCTTGCAATATTGGCACAACTCAATGTTATTGACATAACATTTAACATTAATAATCATCAAAGATCAAAAATACATTATCAGGATCATCAAACTCATACCCTAATATTGGAATCTCTCGTTTTTTATCTCATTTAATGTAAAATCAATATAAAACTATCTTAATCCTTAATTGCATGCATGATCTCCAATCAACTTGTCAAAATATCTTTTTAGAAATATCATAATCATTTAATTCAATAATTTCAAACCAAAATCATGAAATTTGAATCTGTAGGACCCGTCGCCCCGAGTACCCCTGCTGCTGAACAATAAATCTCTTTATTAATTAAAACTGGAAACTGGGTATCCGAGACGGGAATCCTACGGAAAAGAAACCCTACTGCTGCTACTGTACAATCTGTGTACAAGCGGAAGCTGAATCTGAAACTGAAATAAATATACAATGAGCCCAAACTGGCTATTCATATATTCTTTACACTGTTCTGAATAACTGAAAATATACATGAAATACATGACCACACAGGCCAAACTGAAAATACATCTGATCTCTAGTGTGTGGGGGCCCCTCTCGCAAGCCTCGGTCCATCCACTCCTCGCCAGCAGCACACTGACCTGCAAAGGAAGGAAGAAGGAAGGGATGAGTGATAAAGATCACCCAGTAAGCATTCCTTACTTCCCCCGCCCAAACAAGCGACAAACAACACACAAGCACACACACTGAAGGTTGGCCTCGGCCTTATCCATACATCTAGTCGCTTGCTGGCACTGCAACGCTTATCTGGATTTACTGTTATCTGATTACTGATTACCTGCTTATCTGATTAGTCATGTCAATATGTATATGTAATGACATGCTAAGCTGGAAACTGAAAATGACTGATGATGCATGCATCTGAATCTATAACTGTACCCGAAGGTACCTGCTGCTGATCAGGCTGATGAACACAGGGATTCGGCATCCTGGCCAAGTGGGCTGAACATTCTAGCTACTGACTAGAAAGCTGAAACTGAAACTGATCTGCTATGCTGCTGCTGAGCAGACTGACTGGTGTCAGAATGCTGGGTCCCACAGATGCCTCCTCGAGTTCACCACAAACTGCAACCCATACATTGGGTTCTAACTGTTGAAATCTATTGAATTCGGATCCCTGGATCCTCATTCAGGCTATATGCTGTGTCATGTTATGCATATGCTACATTCTTATCTGAAATCTGGATTATCTGATGTCATTTAGCCTTTGGATGGACTACCAAACCTTTAATAAACATTTTCTGGCTTTTCTGGGAAAATTCACTGGACGCACGGGCGTGTGGGCCAAGCACACGGTCATGCAGGAGAGACACACGGTCGTGCCAAGCAAAGCACACGGGCGTGTGCCCAGACACACGGGACCGTGCCCCGGTCGTGTGTCTGGTCGTGCTCTCCTCTGGAATTGCTGCACAATTCAACTAAAAAGCAGGCACACGGTCGTGTCCCTCAGGACACACGGTCGTGCCCCTCAACAATCCTGGCCGTGTGCACGAAGTGCACACAGGCGTGCCCTTGCAGAATCCAGGGCACACGGGCGTGTGTCTGCGGGCACACGGGCGTGTGTCCGGCTCTGCAACTCGAGCACCCACCTGGAACAAGCAGAAGGCCATCCAAAACACATCCATTTCTCATCCAAACTGAAATTAAACATAATCACACATCTAAGGCACTTCAATAAACCCATACACATCATCAATTTCATCATTCATCTCTTCTTACTGATTCCACCATGCAAATCAACTAATTCTCTCACTAACACACACACAAACAGAGCATGCATGTTTCTGGGTGGAAAATCATCACATAATCAGCATATAATCATCATCTCATCATCATATATCAACATACAAACATAACACAGCAAACTGGAAACGGAAACACCGTTTCCAGCATCATCAAACGAGCTGGGAAACTGAAGGAGAGAGTAAGAAACACTTACCTCTCGCCATGGCTGCTGGAAACTATCTCTCAAGCTGATCTCTGATCTCTCTAGCTGAACTAGGAGCTGCTGGAAGCTGGAAATCTGATCTAGGGCTGGGAGCTGCTGAGAAGAAAGAAACACTGGCTGAGAAAATGGGAAAAGCTGGGTGAGAATCTAATAAATCTCCCGTCTCTCTCTCCAGCTACCCACCTGCACGGGCGTGCAGGGCACTGTGCACGGGAGTGCACCAGGGAAAATGAATAAACATTCATTTCCCGCGCTTCGCATGATTAAAACCTCCCTAAAGGCATCATACGAAGGCCACTCGGCTCTGGAAAACTACCGTCTCACCCCTGAACTTCTCAGGACCCCCACCCTAATCGCAGTTATAAATCTAACCCCAGAACTCTATCCCTAAGGGCTTTTCTACAAAAACCCGGGATGCTACAGAATCGAAAAATGTCCTTAAGATAATAGTATTCTACTTACCTTTATAATGGTGAATGACTCTATTTTTTTCTAATATTTTTCGATCTTCAGTGAACAATAGTCAATGACAAACGTCTCAAAGAAATTTTTTAAATGTAGTATGAAATTTTGGAGAAAACTCATAAAATAAGAATTTGTAAATAATTCACACAACACACCTTTTTATATAAAGTTAGAAACAATTACTATGCACGGGCATGTGTACACAAGACGCACGACACTTATCCTACATAACATACTCATGCATAGTTATTTGTCAAGCATGATCCTAAAGTAAACTTGAAAATTGTATTTGAATCCTAAAACTAAGAAATCGTTATTATACTGTTGAGACGTGCTTGTAGGTGTTATAACATGTGGTGAGAGTTGCAATTGAGTTTAATGAAAACAAGAATTGTTGGCTTCAAGCTTACCTTAATAGGGTAAACATAGAGTTTGACCTTGAGCCTAAACTTGAGTTTGAGGGTTTTAGATATGAGCTCGACTTGATAAAGGTTATTAAAGATTTTTTTTATTTGATTTTTTAAGGACCAAATTGCTTAAGAAATGCTCCAGGAGCTTCACATAAGCTCGACAGTTCACTAAGTTGAGCAACAACCTAATCCAACTCGTGTCCACAATAACTAAATCGGGATTTGAAACCCTTGGCATAATATTTAATTATCAAGAGATTTCAAATAATGATTTATAGAACTTTTGTCTCTCCATGCATCTTTGAAGAGTAAATTATAATTCCCACCCAATGTCTGGGAAAACTTCCATTCACACTTAAATTCTTGCAATATACGATAAATTCAAATGCACATTAAGATGACAACTTGAATCTTTACACTGTACGCTTTCGCTTACTGCCTCTTTGTCCCTCTCTTTCCTCAGATCTGATCCAATCAGCCAGCGAGCAACGAAGGTGATCTCTTCTTCTTCATTTTCTCGTATTTCACTCTGCAGTTTAAATAATTTCTGTAAAGGCGTGCGTTCCTTTCTTCGTTTTCTTTTCTAGATCTGTTTGTGAATTTCTAACTGTGAACGAATGTGGATTTTTATTTTTTGAAGTGAATTGAGCATAAGTTTTGGTTTTATTATTGTGTATAACCTGTTTGATTCATTTGTTCTTTGTAAGTTTGGAACTCGAAGGACTGGCTCACCCCAGTGTTCATGTTATTTGGTGAGTTTTTTGAAAAAAATTTAATAAATTGAAATAATTATTTACTGCTGAGTTTATGTTTAATTTGGCCAAAAACTTAATTTCGCCCATGGTTTTTCTAAATATACTCCTGAAAAATTTTCTATCTCAGCCTGTAAATATATTTTTTTTTAAACTACAAAAATACCCCAATCAAAAAAACTCAAATATTATTATAAAAATATAATAAAATAAAAAATTTTAAATGTATTAAATATTTAAAATTTTAAAATAATAATAATAAATTTTTTATTAAAAATATTTAAAAATTTGAAAAAAAAACCGAATCAGGTGATCAAAAAAGGTAACTAATCAGATTCCTAATCAGGTGGTCAAAAAATGCCACTTGATCCAATTTCCAACTAGATATGGTTGTCTCCGCTATCGATTGTTTGGACTATTTTGATGGTAGAGATTGTTAGATTTGATTATCTCTATCAAAATAAAAGTAACCAGATTTGACTGTCTCTATTAAATGAGGTGGTCAAATCTAGACAAGAACTAAATCAGATAGCATTTTTTAGTCTTTTGGTTTAGTTTTTAATAGTCACTGTTATTTTAAAAATTTGTTTAATATTTTTATTAAAATAAAAAATTTATTATTATTTTAATATAATTTAATATTTTTATAAAATTTATTTTATTATTTCTAATTTTTATTCAAAAAGTCAAATATACCCCTATAATCATTAACATTTAACAATTGATTGTTAAATTTAACTATTAACTTGAATAAATGTATAAGTTTTTAATTTTTAAAAGTTGAAAGATCAGACCTTGTTAATTAAAAAAACCTTTAGTGGGATTAAGTCTTTTTGCCTTTTAATTTTTATTTGTTATATATATATATATGTTTTATTTTATAAGAAAAAAAGTAAAAGGTCAAATGACTTATTCTTCTCAAAGCTTTACTCGATGATAAAATTATATTTGTCAATTTTTTAAAACTCAAACATTTATTTATCAATTATTTTTCATTTAAGTCTATCAAAATTTTTGATAAAATAAATAAAATATTCTTACAAAAAATTATGACAAAAATATAAAACAATATTTTAATATAAATTTATTAAAAAAAAACAACCGTCGGTAGTGATGGTTACCTAGAATTAAATCAAATAGTTTAAAAAAGCTACCTAATTTAAGGGATGACCAGATATAATTATCCCAATTGATAAAAATGATCAAATATAATTGTCTTTACAGTTAAAAATAGTCAATTCTATGTCTAACAACTATTTTTTATTACAATTAATAACGAAGACCACCATATCTAACTATCTATATCAATCAAAATAATTAAATTTGATCGTTTCATAAATCAAATAATATTTTTTAATTATTTAGTTTAATTTTTTAATTTTTTATTATTTTTAAATTTACTATATTAATATTTAAACATTATTTAAATATTTTATTGTTTTTATATTATTTTTTAAAATTCTTATTATTAAAAAAACAATAATGTATTTCTGACCCACAAAATTTTAATAATTGTCTATTAATCTTAAGCGTTGATCTTGTTCAACTGTCTCACATTTGCTTGCGGTAACAGTCTCAGAGCCACAAGATCTCCAGCATCAACTCTTTTATTCTCGCTTAGGAGATGCTTGTAAAAATGCTAAACACAGCTTAACTTCGCTCTACCCCTTGACAAAGGTGGTAAATTGAATAATGTCGTTTCTTTCTATAAATATTTTGAGACTTTTCTTCTTATTGTTGTTTTATTTAGTTTGGTTAGATTTCAGTTGAAGGTAGTCAATAATAGTATGATCGAAGGTGGGCGAGTCCGGCTGAACCGGTGGCAACAGGCGGCAGTTGCGGTTGGTTCAGCGGTGGGTGCGTTGTTGGACCCACGAAGGGCGGATCTAATAGCAGCTCTTGGTGAGACCACTGGGAAGCCTGCTTTTGAGAGGGTTCTTCAAAGAATGAAGACTAGTCCAGATGGCAGGGTAAGTTCCTCTCATTTATGCTTTTCAGATAATTCGATAGTAGCTTTCTAATGGCGATCTAAGAATTTTCATATGTATGAGTTTTGTATGTTCAATTACTTGTTTTAATGTTGTGGGGTAATTAAACTAAAAATGCGATATTTTGTAGATTTTTTAAAGTTCGTCTTCTTTGCTTCATTGCTACCTTTTAATAACAGTTTGGTATCACAATTTTTTGTGGCATTTTCCTCTTAGAATGGGGAGATAATTGAATAATTAGCCTTGGGAGAGGAATAATTTTTTCTCTCTTATTTTTTATCTGAAATAGCATTGAATCTTCTGGGTTACTTTGAGTTAATGGACCTGGTTGAGCAATGTACAATTTGAAGAAATTAGAATCTATAGAGGATATCTAATACCTGCTGTGAAATAAATGGGATGGTGCAACCATATGTAAATGGAGTTTTTTCATCCATTCCGGTTAAACTATTATCATCGATCAGTTATGAGAGGATGCTTAGTTGATCTCATCATTTGAAACAAATTCTTTAACATTATATATGGAGTTTGTTTTTATCCATCACATATCATTTGGACAATATATGGCTTCCCTGTAACCCAAAAATGTATCTCCAGCATGTTGCTTGCTGATTCACCCCACCGATCGGGGACGGTGAGAATATAATGTTTTATTACTGTAAAATTCTTGTGAAATTGAGCGAAAAGTATATCTACTGGCAGTAGCATGTGTTTGTGAATATCATCCATTAAAGATACATCATTTGGTTCTTTTAAATGCTTTCTTGTTGACCAACTTTGATCCCTCTTTTTGGATGCAAATGTCTTACAAATATCAGCTGAAATTGAGTGAGATTGCTTTGTGCTGTAAGTAACAATGTATTTCTCTTTTTTGGCAGGCCATACTCTTGGAGAAACCACGAGTTGTATCTGCAAAAGTTGGGCATGCATGGGATCTACCACCAAACACATTTGGTGCTGCCTATGCAAGATTCATGGGATCCAGGAACTTTTCTCCAGATGATCGTCCACCTGTGCGGTTCTTGGACACAGATGAACTAGCTTATGTGGCTATGCGTGCTCGTGAGGTGCATGATTTCTGGCACACTCTTTTTGACCTTCCAACAAACTTGATTGGTGAGTCTGCCCTCAAAGTAATAGAGTTTGAGCAAATGCACCTTCCCATGTGTATGCTTGCAGTTATAGGAGGCACCGCAAGATTTAACGAGAAGCAGAGGGCACTTTTCTTCCAACACTACTTCCCATGGGCCATACGAGCCGGTATGCAGAGCACAGATCTCATGTGTATATATTATGAGCGGTATTTTCATGAGGATTTGGAGGATGTTCGGAAGAAGTGGGGGATAACCCCTGCTCCAGCTGCTTCGACAAAGAATCAAGCGTCACTGGTTAGGGAAATGGATACCTAGTCTCATCTTAGACTTGTTTGCTTGTCATAATACTGTTGTTTCTCCATGAAAAAGCGGCTGAGCTTACAAATTACTAGAATAAATGTATACTTATGAACAATTAAAGCTTTGAATGAAACATCAATTGATAGCTTGATCGGATTCATGATATCATAAGTGATATTATATGCATTTATAATAAGAATCAATTTGAGTATTAATAATAATAATATATTATTATGTACTTTAATGTTATTTTATTCAACTATATGATAATACATTATTCTTCATAATTTATGTGATTGTATTGATGTTCTTGAAATGAGTCATATTTGTTCATAGCTTACATTTAATATCGGATAAAGCAAATTTTGGGTTTTGTTTCTTTTGTGATGGGTCTGAAAGAGGGGGGACATGTCAAGTATCCACTTGAGACCATGTCTTCTTAGGACTATTCTAGATTGGTATTCAATTATATATATATATATATAGTTTTATTGTGATATTATTAACACAATTCACCGCAATTGTCATAAAGCTTTTCAAGACACACCAGAGCTGTAGCTTTGTAATCCGAAGTCAGTGTTGTTCCAGTCCCAAGAATATAAGCGAATCCCTGTCATTTGGTGTTTGAAATTCGTACCAATTAGACCCCAGGACAGTTTCCGGCTATTTGGCATATAGATAGAGCATAGAAGGAAATCAACAATGTGGTTTAAAGCTATATGTCTGTACCAAGGAGTGAAACGACACCTGGCAGTGGAAGAGCAAAGATGATCCATAATGGAATTTTAGTAATCCGTGTTCAACGTGAAAATATGGTCAAATTCTTTTGCCATAGTGCTTTCAATTCACACTGAATTTGAATTGATTTGAGTTTGAGTTTGATTCAAATAATAAAAAATTAAATTTAAATTCGATGAATTTGATGGATATGAATATAAGTTTTAATTTGAGATTTAATAAATCAAATCGAAGTAGAGAAAATATAAAAAATAATAATATTTATCTTTTTTATTAGAATTATTACGTTTTATTAGAATTATATTAAATAATAAATTACCATGTTAAAAAGAAAAAACTATAAATAGTCACGTTTCTTCTAATTTTCTCCATCAATTTTAAATATAAATTACTTCATTTTAAATATTAATTAGATTAATTTTTATTATTAAATACTTTTTCTTTCCTCTCTTTAACATAACTCTTCATCCTCACCACAAAAAAAAAAAAAAATTTATTATTATTGTCACTATTTATTGATATTCAATTTAATATTATCGATATTTTAGATTTTATACAATAACATTTTCTATTTATAATATATGATATTATTATATAATTAAAATTTTTGAATTGAAATTAAAAAATATTAATTTATAATTTTTATATCTAGAAGAGCTAATAGCCTTTACATATATTTTTTTTTTCTTAATTTATTGGGGTAAGATGGCCCAAATATAAATATAAAAATAACAAATATGATTAAATTTAACTAATATTTAAACTATTGACTCTTCACATAAAGATGATCACAGATTATGTAATCAAAACCCTTGATTAGAAAAATAAAATTTGCTCATAAAAAACGTTGAGATCCATATGTTTGTATCCTAAAATGAAATAAAAATTTGATTTGGAAAATATGATAAATTTTCTTGAAATGCAGATAAAATATACAATAAATTCAAATGTACATTAAGGTGCCAACTCATAAATCTTTACACTGTGCGCTGTCACTGTCCTTCTATAAAATGCACAGGAGAGACTTCGCTTTCGCTCACTGCTTCTTTCTCCCTCTCTATCTTCAGATCTGATCAAATCAACCGGCAAGCAACCAAGGTGATCTCTTCTTCTTCTTCTTCTTCTTCTTCTTCTTCATCATCTTCTCGTCTT
Organism: Anacardium occidentale; assembly: GCA_026122585.1. Classification (NCBI taxonomy): domain Eukaryota; kingdom Viridiplantae; phylum Streptophyta; class Magnoliopsida; order Sapindales; family Anacardiaceae; genus Anacardium; species Anacardium occidentale. Next base: position 17,874 of record JAJEJH010001431.1, on the reverse strand, counting down.
TCTCTCCACAGTTTAATTATTTCTGTAAAGGTGTGCTTTCCTTTCTTCTTTTTCTTTTCGAGATCTGTTTGTGAATTTCTCACTGTGAATGAATGTGGATTTTTTTTTTTCAAGTGAATTGAGCATCTTTTTTGGTTTTATTATTTTGTATAACCTGTTTGATTCATTTGTTAAGTTTGCATCTCAAAGCTCGAGTAAGAATGAGAATTCTTCCTGTTTTTTTTATGCTGATTAATTGATATACTTATGTTAATTCTTTGTTTGCTTTTATCACATTAGATCTCCTTTATGTTTGGCAGATATATTATTTGGTGAATGTGCAGGCGTCGATTGAAGCTTATGTAAACGTTTTACTTGTGTTTGTGTGCTTAATTCTCTGAAGCCTCAATAATCAGTTAGTTACTTGTTTAATAGTTCTTATAAAGAAAAGACGAGCTTCTTATTAAAACGTTTTAATTTAGTGGAGAACTAAACATACGAAAGGTGCAAAGAAAAATTAGTTTTTATTATGTATCCTAAGAAAATGATAGTAGGAAGAGTAAGCCTTGGTGCGTCGACAATGAGTAAATTTCATCTTTAAGTCAAAATTAATTAATAACAGGATCACAATGTAAATTGCTACTAGTAACATGTTGACACATCATCAGGAGTATTAAATGAGTACTTATGGTTAGTGCACATAATTTTAATTATGCTGGAATCATCATCTGTATTCAATATAAGTACTTGCAGTACTAATAATGATGTATCAGTATGTGGTTTGCTGATTTTGAATTAGTGATAAAGTAACATCGATCACATAGTGACAGGTTATTGTAAATATACAAATTAGTATTCATCACCTTTTGAGGCAATTTATTTGGACTGAAATTGTGGCTGACATTGGAACACTTTAGATTCAAGCTGATTTCAGTCAGAGTCTATTTCCATGATATCTTAAATCGTAGACTTGGTTAGCTTCTGAAATGTTGGGGATTAGGGTTCCATGATATCTTAAATTGTAGACTTGGATTGGCTTGTGAAACGTTAGGGATAAAGCTTTTTGTGCAGAGCTTCAAGGTTTTTTATTCATCATTTATTGCTGAATGATACTCTATTTGGAAAGGGATTGATTTTTGCAATGAAGTATAATTGCTCTCCTAGTAGCTAGAGATTTTGTATTATTTTTTGTTCTTGCCTTTTTTATGATGATTCAATTGGATTATTATATTTTGGGTAATATGTCTAGCAGGTTTTGGAGTTCATTTCCTTGGAATTAAGAGGCCATGGGTCGTGGCGTTAGTGCTGGTGGGGGTCAGAGTTCATTGGGCTATCTGTTTGGTACTGGAGAGGCTCCAAAACCAGCTGCAAATGACGGGCAGTCTGTAAGTAATGGGCCTTCCTCCAAGCCTGCTGCTGCTCCTCAACCAGTGGACATAACCAAACAGGTTCCAGCTGGTATTAACAGTTATTCAACAAATAACTATTTGCGGGCTGATGGGCAGAACACTGGCAACTTCATCACAGTATGATTCTTGTCTTTTTTTCTTTTTTTTTTTTTAACTTAATTTTGTTCCTTCCGAAATTTAGTGCTGTTTAAACTATTTTTCTGCACTGTGTTTGAGGCTGGAATAATTTGCATAGTTTTATTGCATCTTGTTCTTATTTTTTATGAAGAGTGGATTGCTTGGCTGATCGGTGAGAGTGGAAGTTAATTGAACTTGTGTGTTGACCTGATTATAACAAGAAAGTGTGGTTTTTACTCCTTGGCAATAGGATGCCACTTGATGTCAGGAATCATTTATAACTTCAGAGAGAAAAGAATAAATCATTGAAGAGATGATGCATATCATTGTTGTCTATGGACTATCATGCTTAGATCATTGGTAGCCGAAAGAGACGTCTTGTTATAAAGCTCTGAATTTTTGTGAGGTTTGAGCTTGTGATCTTTTGAATAGGCTACAATTTTGTTTTAGAATCGGTGAGACTAAATATGAAGTGTTCCTTCTCTTTTGCAAGTTGCATGTTTACCTGTATCGGTGTAGGAAGTTTGATTGGCCTAATTTGAGCTGCAATGTCTATCTAGCCTGAAAAAGACTAGAAATCGCATGTACTTTCATACCTGAGCTAGAGGCCTTTCGGCACCAGCTGAGGGAGCAAATGTGTCCTTCAGTTTGAAGTGAGGTTAAACTCTTTGTAAATGATGGTTCTATCCATCATTGGAAGTCCTAATAAAGGAATATCTTGCCCTTGACATCGTGAAAGTGAAAAGAATTATCTCAAAAGTATCCTGTAAAATAGCTTGTTAATCAATATATATGGTTTTCCTGTTTCTGGTGTGATAGAAACCTGGGTCTGCTACACTAGATTCAACGGCAATATAAACTAAGCTGAGTATAACCCAAACAAGACGCAAGACCTGGAAAAGTCACTGCCTTGTATATTAACAGAGAACTCAACCACTAATTACACAATTCTCACTTAGTGTATTAAGACGAACCAAACAAAATGACAGAAGAATTATTGACAACTCAAGCAGTCGGGGCCTTTCCATCAGCCAAACCTTTCCAGACGTTTTGTACTATTTTTTCCTGTCTCCCTCTTTCCTTACCCTAGCCTATTTGTCCTTACCATAACAAACTCACCCCAACACTCACCAATAGGTCAACGTGGTCATGTTTCCTAATCATTGAAATCTCCCAAATCTCTCCCTCAACCATCTTCTCCTCCTAACACACTCTAGCATTGGGACTATGATGTCTCTTGTTCACCTTCCAAACCGAGGTCTTAATATAGTGGCACTTTATTGTTAGGTGCATCCTGGCTTTAGAACATCACTCAAGTGATTTGTCTTACTAAATGCAACAATTTATTTTCTGTCACTTGTCCCTGCAGCATGGCTAAATATGTTTCATTATTTTTCTGAACTTCTTTTCTGCTTGCAGGACCGACCATCAACCAAGGTCCATGCGGCGCCGGGTGGTGGATCTTCTCTGGGTTACCTCTTCGGTGGTGGGCCTGCAGGTGGCAGTAAATGATGTATCCTCTTGACATCTCCGTCAGAAGTATTATTGTTTGTTTATTCCTGTTGAACTTGGATGAGGCAATGAACTCACTCATCTTTCCGTAAACACAGTTTGAACTTGTTGAATGTTGTGATGTAATATAGGTGTCGTGGTTGTTTGAATATTCAATCAACTGTACTCTCAATTTTTTATGCATAAGCATCCGTGACAGGACCTTCACCGTCAAGATGGAAGTTGCATTTCCTGACGTGTCATTTACCCTGTAGTACCGGTGTAGCTTTGAAAATTTGTTTCTTTTTCTTTTTCTTTTTTTGTAAGTAGTTTATTTGTTCCTTACAAGCTTTAGTAACAAATCCCGGATGAAAGTGTCATTCAAGACGGGTGGGTTTAATTTGAGCTAGCTCAAGTTAGATTCTCAACTCTATTTAATTGATTTCAGGTTTGAACTTGAGCCTAGAGGGTTTCATTCTATGAAGTCCGAGTTTTAATTTAAGTTTGAAGGGTGTTTAGTTTGTTAATCACACTAGTCTAAAAGATTTGACTTGAACGGTTTAAAATGATATTTTTTAAATTAATATGTATTAAAATCAATCTTTTTTTATTGATTTTGATTTGATTGTAGTATCAAGTCTAGTTTGGTTTGATACTTACAGTCAAACTCAAGTTTGATTTTTTTTAAATTGAGTTAATTTCAAACTAATTTAAGTCAGTTTGTCGTGTTTAAGCAAAGATTTAAGCTTGACTCTTTTAAATTAAGTAGAACTTGAGCTTGTCCAAATTGAAGTTCGGTTTTGCTTAAATTCACCCTTAATCCAAGACATAGTTTATAAAGACTAAAGAAGCATTTAAGTTATATACATAAAATAATATTATTTTGAATATTTGATATGTTCAACATATTGAGTTTGACTTTGATTTATTTTAAATAAGTCAAATTTAAATTCAATTTAAATTTAGTCTTATCCAAAACTATAGAAAATGGTATATTTAAAATCTTGAGAGTGATGTTGAAATTCCTTATAATAATTTTTAAAAAAAAATCTGAAACTGGAAACATTGTCATTTATAATCGGCCGAAGGACTATTTTCCACCCCTAGTTTGAGGCGGGGACAAAGTCCCACTCTCCAAATTTCAAAAACCCAGTCTCCCATCTATGGAAACAATTTAATATTAAATAAAATAAAAAACAGTAATTTTTATGGGTAATATTGTCATTTTAAGATTAAAATTTTATAAAAAATTAAAAAATATTTTAAAATAATTTTAAAAATTTACAGCAACCACTGTCGCCAGTGCCGCGGCAATGGCAGCCGCTGAAGGGGTCAGTTGGCTGTTTTCGATCACTTGGTTTCAGGGGAGGCCAGATCTAACCTCCCCGTTCGGTGGAGGATGCCAAATCTAGTTATCTCAGTTTTAGAGGAGGCGGCCAGATCTGGTCACCTCCTCCAGAAAAAGCTGTCGAAAACGATCATAAATGGTCGGCCTTGGTCCCAGTGGCCGTTTTCGGCCTTTATTTTTGGCGAAGACGACCAGATCTGGCCGCCTCCTTCAAAACTAAGGCGACCAGATTTGGTCAACTCCGTCGAACGAAGAGGCCAGATCTAGCCTCCCCTGAAACTAAGTGGTCGAAAACGGCCACCTGACCCTTTCAGCGGCGACCACCGCTGCAGCACTGGTGACAGTGACTGCTACAAATTTTTTAAATTTTTCAAAATTATTCTAATATATTTTTTAATTTCTGTATATTTTTTAAAATATTTTAAATATTTTTTAAAATTATTTATATTTAAAAATTATTTTTATAATTTTATTAAAATATTTATTTTTTAAAAGGGTATTTTAGTTATTTGAGTATAAAAATTATAAAAAATGTTTTCAGGGTTAAAAAACTGGGCTTTTGAACTTGGAGGGTGGGACTTTGTCCCCGCCTCAAACTATGGGTGGGAAATAGTCCTTTGGCCTTTAAAATCTCACAACGTCACCTATTTATGAAGAGGTAGAGGCGGATTAGGGTTTAAAACGTCACTCAGCCCCATTATAAAAAGCCACAAGATCTCAAGCAAACCCAATGCCATAATGAGTTTGTTATTAAGCTCTTGGGAGATGAAAATCAATTAGGGCTCATAGTTTTTGTTTGTTTCTTTTTTAAGTCGATCAAATGGATCAATAAGTATATCTACTTAAAAAGAGAGTGATGAAATTATTGTGCAAACGCAGCTCCTTCAATGGGGCTATGAGCGGCACTTTCCACACGAGATTTCTGACTCTTACGTATTTTATTCAAATTGGTTGAATGAATTTACTTGTTCAACTCTTGTATATTTTCGAATTTTAAAGAGTGTTTTTTTTTTTTATGTTTTCGTTTGACATGAAAATTGTTTTCTTCAAAAGCATTTTGTGATTTCGTATTTTTGGCCGATTGCTTTTAGGTTAAGTTTTTGTCTAAGTAGGATCAATTTTGTATCAAATTTCATCGTGTAATTGCTGGTTGAGTTCTCTGTTACAAGGCAGTCATGTTTCCAGGTTTTGAGTCTTGTTTGGGTTACTCGGCTTAGTTTTTATTGCTGCTGTAAAGGGGTGGAACGAAGTTAAGCTGGGTGAAGCATTTTTACAAGCACCTTCTAAGCGAGAATAAAAGAGTTGATGCTGCGGCTCTGGGACTGTTGCCGCTAGGAAATGTTACATGGTATATTATTATATCTATCTTTTATTCTTATAAAATAAATCATATAAATATGACAAATAAAAATAAAAATAAACTCACCAATAATTAATTTATTATTCCTATTAGAATGAACTGTAACTATTTAAAATTTCAAAAAATTATATTATCCCAAAACATTAAAAAGAACTCTTTACATATTCGATTAAATAAAAACTTTGTTTTTTCTATTTTCTTTCTTTTAGCTCTTCTTCCTCCTCAATTTTTTTTACTTTTTTATATTTAAAAATCAAAATACCTTCCATTAAAATAAATAATATTAATATTAAAATAAAATTTAATATAAAATAATTTTTAAAATTTAATAAAAAAATTTTAGAAACATAAAAATAAAATAAAATTTAAAAAATACCACCACTGTTATCGGTAACTTAACTAGGTGGTTGAAAACGGTTATTTGATTCTATTTACACTTAGATTTGATTGTTTTCGCAATCGAAGAAAACAAAAAATGGTCGATATGTTTGAAACCAACTGTTTTCGACCATTATCGATGGTGGAGCAGACTAGATCTTGTTATTTCTTTCAGATCATTGATGGTCATATTTGATCGTTTATATCATTAAGGCAATCATATTTAGTTGTTAATAAAATCAAATGGTCATTTTTAACTATCTGATTTAGTTAACGACAATCATTACCATTGACGATGTTGTGGATTGTTTTTAAAAAATTTTATTTTATTTTTAAAATAAAAATTAAATTTTGCTTTTATTTTATTTTCAAAATAAAAATTAAATTTTGCTTTTATTAAATTTTTAATTTTATTATTATATTAATATTATTTTATATTTTAATTATTTTATAAAATTAATTAATTATTTTTTAATTTTTATTTATAAAAATAAAAATACTATTTTGTGTAATTAAATTCAACAATTGACCTTTAAATTTATTGATTGACTTTGAAGAATTGGTAAATATTTAGTCTTTCAAAATTTTTTTTGATAGGAAGGCGTTTAAGGAAACCTTGAGTGGAAACAAGTTATTTGGCTTTTTTAAATAATAAAATTATTATTTTATCCTAGCCTTATTAGTTTTTTCAAATGGTGTATGCCTGAAGGGTGGAAGAGGTTTTGGGTCAAATCTTGGGTGGGAAAACGTCATTTACTCAATCCAGATGGGTTGTGTTTCTACCCACGGAGAGCATTATGGGCCTTGTTGAGCCGGGTGGGGGATGGTTATGAAAACCCAAAAATCCCAATCATATTACAAATAGATGGGACGTAAGATGATGTTCAGAATATAAAACGACATCCATATGCATGGTTGTGAGTTGAGAATCTCTCCTCTTTAGCAGCAAAAGGCAGATATTCCTAAAAATGCAGCCCACTTATAACTCTTTATCATATGAGAATTATTTAACCAAAAAGAGACATCATTCCCATCCCTTTCCAAGTCCTGGCATCTCTCACCATCCTATCCTGTTACAATTCGGATTCGGACTTCGTAAAAAATTCCTAATCATCTCAAACTTTGCATATGAAATCCACTGGCATGTGGGTTTGCTGTATGTTTTGAACACGGTAGTCTGGTCTTGGATCTTCCTCCAGTGCCCGGCTACCACGGGTGAAGGTGTCAGCACGCCAAACTGCATACTAAAAAATTCAACTTTATTTCTCCCGAAGGTATCTGAATTTCAAAGGGCCGGATGCAATGTTGTCACCCAAAAGTTTCTTTTAATGATGAGTTATTATAAAAAATATTTATTTATTAATTAAATTTAAAAACTATTTTTATATTTTTAATTAAAATAAAAAATAATTTTATAAAAATATTAAAATTTAATTTGTAAAAAATAATAAATATTTAAAATTAACAAAAATAAATATATAAAAATAATTATTATTATTGATAATATAACTGATAGTAATGATTATTTTTGTATATATTTAATTTATTTTTTAATAATTTTTAAAATTTTATTATTATTTTAAATTTATATTTTAATGTTTTAATATTAAATTTTATTTTAATATTAATACTATTAAATTTTATGAAGAGTTTTTTGATTTTTGGATTTTCAAAGAAAAAAAAAAAAAAAACGCATTTGGGTTTTAAAACTTATCTTAGATGACAACAACTTTAAGCGAAACCTTAAGTGGCAAGAGGACGTTCGGGCATTTCAAAAAGAGCAATTTGTGTACGGAAGCGGTTTCAGTTTGAGAGTGGTTTCCAATACCCAGCTTGTGCGTGGCCATAAATGACGCTACCATGGCACCCACTGCCACAAACAGCTGGAAAGACCACAGCTGTTGCTGTGATCAATGAATTTCCTGACATGTAAGGCGGCGCCGCCATGATTTGAAATAAAGCTGATGCCAATGTCAATACTACAAATGTTCCGTACGTACGGTCAGTCTGGTGGGTCGGCATCAAGTGGCTGGCCGGCTAATACTACGTCGTTTGAGGCCGCACTAACACGTTTACTTGTCTCTTTAGTATCACGTGATTTTCATGCCGCCTGTAGTTTATTGAGGCCAAACGTCTTTTTCCCACCAAGGTTTCCTTAAAGGACAAATTACCACGCAAAAAATATTAAAAAGTCGAATATCAAAAAGTCGAATATCAACCCTATAACTGAAGCTAATTTTCAAATTTAACTAAAAAGTCAAATAATATTTTTATCTTTTTAAATAAAATTTTAAAAATAATAAAATTAATTTTATAAAATAATATTAATATAATATTTAATTAATAAAAATTTTAAAAATAACTATTATTGTTAATAATTTTGTCAACGATATTAATTACTGTTAATTTAATCAGATGATATTTTTATTAATAGTCAAATTTAATCGTTTTTATTGTAATAATAATTAGATCAAATCGTTAATAGAATTAAACGACCATTTTTTATCATCTGATTAGGTTAATAAAAACCATTATCATCGATAATATTATCAACAATAGCGATTATTTTTTAAATTTTATATAATTATATTATTATTATTATAATCATATTATATTATATTTTGATTTAATATTAATATTATTTATTTTTATTAAAAAGTATTTTAATCATCTTCAGTACAAATATTAATAAAATAAAAAGAATTTATTTAATAAATAAATATTTGATTTTTTTTTTTAAAGGTTTTGCCTGAAAAATTGTCGTTTAGGAAACCTTGGATGGGAATAAGTGATTTGGCCTTTTATTTGAGATATATAATGGGACGTAATTGTTTAAGAAGATTTATATTTCTTTTGTGATCTTCAAGTATCCCTTCCTGCCTGCATGCCCGGGTCCAAATGTTTCAATCCAATAATCTCTGGAATCAAATCCTTAAAAGTGTAACAGCATCATTCACGTGACCTTATCTAATCCATTCATCCCATCCCACTAAACCATCAATACCACACGATTACCATTAATTTAATCTAATCCAATCTGTCCCTTAATCATACTGATAAAGTTGTCATTTACCTATGATTAGATCTTAACTAAATTGAGTTTAAATTCCATTTAGTTAAGACATATGCATGTACATAAAAGCAAAGGATTACTCTAATAATGAAAAGGATTCTTCCATTCTTAAAGCTAGACTTACTTTAACCAAAAGATTTATTCTTATTTGTTAAATTAAATGATTAATAATTATATATTTATAATAAAAAATTGTTTATATTTAATATAAAAATTATAAAATTAATATAATAATAAAATAAAACATAAAAGAATTGAAAATATTTAAAAATCTAAGATATTAAATTAAAAAATAAAATAGTTATCATTGTCGATAAAAATGATTACTAAAAATAGTATCAAATAACAAAAAATGATTAAAAATAGTTAATTTTAATCTTATCAATAGTTTTTAGTCATCGTTGATAGTTAAAATAGTCAATTAGATAAAAAGATATTTAGATTAAACTTTTAAAAAAAAAAAAAATAGATTGTCAAATTGAGTCGTCTTCAATCACTTTATTCTTTTTTTTTTTTGAGATTGTTGTGATAGTTGATTTTTTAATTTATTTTTATATTTTTAATTTCTTAATATTTTATGTTTAAATATTATTTTACACTTTTATTATAATTTTTTATTTTTATTAGAATATATTAATTATTTTATAAAAAATTAGTAAATTTAAATAAAAAATGATGGTGCAAATTATTGGGTTTTAAAAATTAAAGGTGAAATTTATTTATAAAAAAAGATATTAGGCCTAAATTAAAATTATATATATATGTGTATAGAGAGAGAGAGAGAGAGAGAGAGAGAGAGAGAGAGGGGTTTGTCCGTGTCGAATTTTGAACTAAGGTTAATTTTTACTGTGGTTAGGCTTTCCATAAACCACTACCACCTTCTATATAAACCACTCGCGCTCAATTGGCTTCTTGTAATATGCCAGCCACTGAGTTCTACTGTTTTCTCTGTAAAAATTCTTCCTTTTGCATAACTAGAAAGCGGCTCGCAGAATGATAATGTTGCCCGAATACTTGTTTTTCGACTTTCTTTTTGTCAACTTTCAAACCTTTCTTCGGGTTTTTTTCTTCATGGCCCTTTTTACTGTTTGGTTGGCTCCAGGTGGCCTCGCATGGGCTCGTTCAAGGGCCAAGGTGGCGAAATCTCTTCCTGGTCCATCAGGTTACCCACTCATCGGGTTACTCACCGTCTTCACTGGGTCGACACCTCACCGAGTTCTTGCGAAGCTTGCTACGGCTTTCAAAGCTGTGCCACTCATGGCTTTTTCTGTGGGGTTTACTCGGTTTGTTGTTTCAAGTGAACCGGAGACTGCCAAGGAGATTCTCAATAGTTCTGCTTTCGCTGATAGACCGGTTAAGGAGTCAGCATATGAACTATTGTTTCATAGAGCAATGGGTTTTGCTCCTTATGGTGTATACTGGAAGAATCTGCGGAGAATCTCGGCCACCTATTTGTTTAGTCCCAAAAGAATTGCTGGCTTCGAAAGGTTTAGGCGCGAAATTGGTCTTCAAATGGTGGAGCAAGTCAAAACTTTTATGGTTAAGAATGGTGAAGTGAAGGTTAAAAACTTGCTTCATTTAGGGTCACTTAACAATGTGATGATGACTGTGTTTGGTGAAAAGTACGATTTTGAGCATTCTGATGAAGGGATCATGCTTGAGGAGTTAGTGAGTGAAGGGTATGAGTTGCTTGGAATGTTCAACTGGAGTGACCATCTCCCTCTTTTGAGATGGTTGGATTTCCAAGGTGTGCGGAGAAGGTGCAAAAGTTTGGTATTGAAAGTGAATGCATTTGTTGGAAAGATCATAAAGGAGCATAGATTTAGAAGGAATCATGGTGTGTTGGATGACAAAAGTTGTGGTGCCAGTGATTTTGTTGACATATTGCTTGATTTGGAGAAAGATGACAAGCTCAGTGACTCTGATATGATTGCTGTTCTTTGGGTACATATATTTTTTTAACTTTCTTTTAATCATATATGCTTTATCTTCCTTGTGTTGGTGTTTTCCCTCTTCACTATTTAATATTTGTTTTGGAACTTCGTAGGAAATGATATTTAGAGGAACTGATACTGTGGCTATTCTGCTGGAGTGGGTTCTCGCAAGAATGGCGCTGCATCCTAGAATTCAATCAAAAGCTCAGGCCGAAATCGACGCTGTTGTTGGGAAATCAAGGCCTGTGTTTGATTCTGATATCCCAAATTTACCCTACCTTCAAGCCATTGTGAAGGAGACTCTGAGGGTGCATCCTCCAGGTCCTCTGCTTTCATGGGCTCGCCTTGCTATACACGATGTTCATGTAGGAGATAATTTGGTGCCAGCAGGAACAACGGCTATGGTCAACATGTGGGCCATTACTCATGATGAGAAGGTCTGGTCGGAGCCGGGTATGTTCAAGCCAGAGAGGTTTATTAACGAGGATGTAAGCATCATGGGGTCTGATTTGAGACTTGCTCCTTTCGGGTCTGGCAGGAGGGTTTGCCCTGGAAAAGCTATGGCTTTGGCCACTGTTCACCTCTGGTTGGCTCAGTTTCTGCAAAGCTTCACATGGGTTGCTGCTTCTGGAGTAGACTTGACCGAATGCTTGAAACTTTCCATGGAGATGAAGAAGCCTTTGGTTTGCAAAGCCATTTCTAGGCTGGGCTGAATGCTTGGCTTAGACTCGGATAATGCATAACAGGGATATTTATGTATAATTAGGGTTTGGGTTGTGTTTGTGTTAGAGATAGAATAGGTTTTGAGCTGACAGGGATTTTGAGCTCTTAATATGCTGAAAATGTCCTAGCATAATTTGTAGTAGTTCTTAATAGGGGATCTAATCTTGCATGTTTGTACAAAGTGTTGGTGTTATTAATCTTTAGAATGAACGGAAGTTTATGTTAAGATTCCATGCATGCAGGGTATTGGATATTATATTATCTTTTACTATTGGCCTCGTATAATGATAATGATAATGATAATGATAATAATAATAATTAGGTCAATGAACCAAGACTTATTCTTGCCAGGGTTTTTATTATTAATAATAAGGCCAAAGGGCTCGTTCCCACTCACAGATTGAGCGGGGGCAAAGTACCACCAAGTCTCAAAAATTCAATCTTTTAATTCTAAAAATATTTTTTATAATTTTTATATTAAAATAATTAAAAAATATTTTTTAAAAATAAAATAATTATAAAATAATTTTAAATAAAAATATTTAAAAAATTATTTTAAAAATATAAAAAATTTTAAAACAGTTACCGTATCGATATCGAAGACGGTGATCACCGATAAAAGAATATGGTCATTTGGTTTTAGGGGAGGTCAGATTTGATCTCCCTATTAGGTAGAGACGGCTAGTCTGGTCGCCTTCGTCAGAAAGAAAAGCCAATAGGATTAAAGACGATCATTTTCAATCGTTTTCGGCTTATTTTTCTAACGAAAGTGGTCGGATCTGGTTACCTCTGTCTAAACTGGAGAATGTTAGATCTAGTCATTTCCATCGAACAAGGAGGTCATATCTGACCGTCCCTATAACTAAATAATCGAAAACGGTCACTTAGTTCCCTTATCAGTGGCCATCGCCGTTGACATCGGTTGCGGTGGCTGCTTTAAATTTTTTTATATATTTTTAAATTTTATATTTATATAAAATATATTTTATTAATTTTAAAAATTTTAATCTTAAAAAACAAAAAATATTCTTACATTATTACCGTATTAATATATTTAATATTAAATTTAGTTGAAAGATAAAAAATTGAGATTTTAAGACTTTGGAGGTGACATTGTGTCGTCTCATTATGGATACGGGACTAAGTCATTTGGCCTAATAATAATAATAATAATAATAATAATAATAATATGGTCAATGGACGTATTCTCGCCAACGTTTATTAGGAGGCCAAATAACATATTCCCACTCAAAGTTTTCCTAAATAACAATTTTTAAAAGGTTAAATATTATTTATTAATATTTTTTAGTTTTATTAATATATTAAATAAAAATAATTAAATATTTTTTAATAAAATAAATAATATTAATATTAAAATAATATTAATAAAATAAAATAATAAATTTTAATTTTAAAAATTTATTAATTTATTATAATTTTATACTTTTTATTTATATTTTATAATTTATTTTATAATTTTTAATTTTTTAAATAAAAATATTTTTTGATAAGTTAAAATTTAAACAATAAATGAGTATTTTAGCATTTTAAAAATTTTTAAGTGAAATTTTGTTACTTAAATAAAACTTTATGTAGAAATAAGGTCAATAAAAATTTAAAATTAAAAAAATGAAAATGATGTATATGATTGTGATTATCAATAATCGAATTAAGACGTTAAAAATAGTCTCATAGTTTGGCCAGTTCATTTCAAGAAGAAGATCAGATCGACACTTTTTTTTAACAAAGATGGTTATATCTAATTACTTTTATCATCAATTATAATTGAAAACGATGTGTGAAACTAGAATCAGTTATTTTCAACCGTTCTTAGTCATGATTGAGGGTGGATGCAGTCAAAATTGTGAAATGAAGTTTTTTATATTTTTATTTTAATTTTTTTAAAAAATTTAAATATTTTTATAATTTTTTTAATATTAATTTAATATTTGTTATAAAATTTATTTTATCATTTTAATTTTTTATCAATAGGATAAAATTATATTTTAATAATTAAATATTTAATCATTGATCGTTATACTTAATTTTTAAAATTTAATTAATAAATAAAATTTTAAAATTTTAAAATTAAAAAAATACAATTTTGTTTAAAAAAAAAAAACCTTAAGTGGAAATATGCCGACTAATAATGTTGTCCTTTGTAATAAAGGAGATGCATTTGGGATTTGGATATCTAATATTATTCTCTTATCCCACTGTCACACAACATTATTGTAAAGATATGCCACCTTTTGCAGATTATAGAGATCTTCCAATCAGGCAAATACCAACCCATGATTTGGGGGATATTTAGTAATTTCTTTGAGAATAAAATTTTGCCTATAGCTAGGGAAGGAATGTGGGCTACATTTAATCAGGTGCCTAATTTCGAAGGCATTCATCTTTGTTAGCCCAATGTTCTGTTTTAATATTATAGTAATTTATGTGTCCAACATGGAGACCATTTCCTAGTCCTAAGAACTAATCAATCTGAATGGAATCGAAGCAAAAGGTGAGGCTGAAGAAGGATAAAATTGTAATTTTATGCATTGAAAGTAATCAAGATTTTATGTCTTTTTATTACTATTTTCTAGGGTAAAGGCCGGCCCATGAATAAACATAAGCTTTGTGGGCTTTAGCTCTTGAAATATTAACCCTGTACTGTAGATTTCAGTTTTTACCGTGGGCACCGCGACGGTAAAACTGAAGCGGTCAATAGAATGGATCACCCACTCGCGTCCCGCCAGCCTCGTAAAGAGCCTACGAAGTCGGAACTCTACTCCACTGTCGTAATTCATGATGACGACGAAAACAACTCGTCAAAATATCCTCGAAACGACGCTTCTATGGAAGACGACGAATCCCTCCCTCTTCTTCTCAAACGCCTCCCTAAGGACTTCGGCGCCACTCCGCTCGACGACGAAGGGGAAGACGATGGAGATTTCGGTACAATGATCGTCAAGACCAAGAACATGACCAAAACAACTCGCACTATAGTAAACAAACCATTTCAGGATTTCAAAAAACCGGATGTCGACGATGAGTACGGTACATTTGTTGTTAGATCAAGCGATAAAAATTCATCGGATACCGTGAGGAGGAGTGGAAGAAGGGATGATTCGTCCATGGGGAGAGCGGTTGCGAGTATGCGAATGTTTGGGAGTAGCTCTTCGTTGCACGGTGACGAAGCCAGGCAGCAGTGTAAGGTTTCGTCGAGTTCGATTCCGGAGAGTGTTACCAGAGAAGATCCTTCTACTAAGTATGAATTGCTCAGCGAGCTCGGTGCGTTTCGTTTTCGGCTATACTTTGTATATTAATGGCCTCGGTGTACATAGTTTTGTCATTGTATATTCGGTTAGAATTTTAAGTTCTTGAGTGTTCAGTCGGCTATTTGATGCACATTGCGTGATATTTCAAGCTCATTAAGCTTCTAAATGGACTATAGATCGGCATATTAATTTCATATGGATTGATTTTACGTCTTTTGGTTTTTAATTTATATTTTCTTCGCGTGCTTACCTAATTTTGCCGCGTCTTTATAATTTTTTATAATTTTCTTCGCGTCTTTATAATTTTTTTATTTTCTCCTTGTTTTCTTTTTGGCCTGCTTTGGAGGCAGGGAAGGGGTCTTATGGGGCTGTATACAAGGCTAGAGATATCAAAACATCAGAGCTTGTTGCCATCAAAGTTATATCATTAACTGAAGCGGTATGGATTCTATATTGGTTTGCATGAATTTGGTTTCTATGATTGACTTCGTTGAGCCAATTATTGGGTATAATTTGTGTTGTTGCTTGTACACAGGAGGAGGGTTATGAAGAAATTCGTGGGGAAATTGAGATGTTGCAGCATTGTAGTCATCCTAATGTCGTGCGCTACCTTGGGAGTTACCAGGGAGAAGAGTATCTATGGGTAGGAGCAAAAGCATTTGCTTACTGCTTTCTATGCTTGTCTAATCATATTGGAATTTTACATTTTATTCTTTTCAAAGTATCACTCAATTGATAAATATTTTATCCTTGGGTGTTCCGAGTTTGGGATAAATGTTTTTGATATCCTGGCAGATAGTGATGGAGTACTGTGGGGTTGCAAGTGTTGCTGGCTTGATGAATGTTACTGAGGAGCCTTTGGAGGAGTATCAGATAGCATATATTTGTCGGGAAGCTTTAAAGGTATTCTTAACATGGTTTGTTTGAAAATGAAGGTTTTCCAAATGAAGCAATTCTGTGTCACATATCTATTCAACCATTCAAAATCTTCTTCAAACATATTGAAGAAAATTTTCACATGGCTTCCTTTTTCCACATTACATGAAATGTTCTTTGTCTTAGCATTTTTTATTTAATATAGGGCCTTGCTTATTTGCATTCGATATTCAAAGTTCATAGAGATATCAAGTGTGGCAATATCTTGTTAACTGAACAAGGAGAGGTCAAGTTGGGTGAGTATCTATCAACTAATAGTTTTTAATTTACTAGAAAATGAAAAAGAGGAAATGCATGTCGTATGTTTTGCTTTTTATTTCCTGATTTTGACACTATTAATTGTTTGTACACTCATGAAAACTAATTATTCTTGGCTCTGTACCAACCTCACCTTTTTAGTTTGTGGTTTCCCACTGTGAAGTTATCAGGATATATTCAGAACTTGGTCTAAATTTTTTAATTGTTTTTTTCATAAACAGGTGATTTTGGGGTTGCAGCCCAGCTTACAAGGACCATGTCAAAGCGCAACACAGTATATGTTAATCTAATTGTTCTGTTTCCATTACAATTCTACGAAGTAGAAGTAGTTACTCGGATAATAAAAATTTTTAATAGATTTGGCTTCTCTCAGTTATAAGAGTTTTCCTTTGAAAGCTTCTATGATATCAAATATAACTTATGTTTGGGGATTTCTAGCAAAGTTTTGTTACAGTGTGTTGTCTTTGATGTCTTTGATATTTAGAAGTAAAAGGTTACCAAGATCATATTTTAGGTCAGTAACCATTTGAATCATTCAACTTTTTATCAGAAAAGGGAAGACTGTATTATCCACCATAGAAAGCATAAACTAGAGATATAAAAAATGTACAATTTGTTGTGCTTAATACCCCTTAGCCCTCTCATTGTTGGTTGAACATTTAAGGTACAGATCTGTTCTAGAAAATGATATGTTTGATGATTATTTATCTTGTTTTAGTTCATTGGCACTCCACATTGGATGGCTCCAGAAGTTATTCAGGAAAGTCGCTATGATGGAAAGGTATCATCTCTGTTGGTTTGAATTCTTTTGAGCTTCTGTTGTATTTTGGACAAATTATCTATCTCGTTTCTTAGGAGTAGAATTAACAGGTATAACCATAATCTGCATGTGTTTGTTTATATACTTTCATGAATTAGTTATCTACTAATGTTATCTTGATGGGTACATTAAAATCGGAATGCAGATGCTTTTGACACACATAAAACCACACATACATACATATTGAAAATGAGGTAACTAATTTCTAGAAATACGTAAAAATCAATATGGAAGGTCATGAAGAAGTTTGGAATTATTTTTAAAGCATTTAGTATTTGAGAGGAGGGCAGTTACTAAATGTATTGTAATTTTATTTTGGTTTGATATTTTATTAATAAAATTGTTTTGGGTAAAGGTTCCAGTAATACTTGATTCTTAAATTCATCGAAAGCATTAATTATTTGCAACTTTATTGTTATGATCAACTCACTGGTTATTTTAACCTGTTTGTACTTGTAATTGTTCTTCTAGGTGGATGTATGGGCTCTTGGAGTGTCTGCAATTGAAATGGCAGAGGTATGTAAATTCAATTCATAAATGATGTTATGTTTCTCTAAAGTTTGAAAAATTGACCATCAAAGAAGACTTTGTTAACCAGGCACTTGTGTAGATTATATCTTTCCTTGTCTCCCTTGTCATTTTGAGTTTGAGTTGTGTTAGTTCCATTTAAGCACATGAATGTCTTGAAGTCACATATCATGTTGGCAGCTTGAAATGTACCATAAACTTGCATTGGTAAATTTTAAAATTCCCATATATCAACCTGTTCAAAGAATTTT
>JAJEJH010001430.1:0-26983 GCA_026122585.1 Anacardium occidentale | reverse complement strand
CCCTATGTATTGGCATGTGTCGGGTTGCTCACTTAGTAGATTATAGGTTTCCTGATCCCAAGATTAGATGCAGTTATAGCGTGAGATGCTCAGTTCAGTTCAGTATTCAGGCCAAGGCCTAGAGGCATCATGTGACCCATACAGTTTATGGCGCGTGTTTACATAGGAAACTCACATGGCCATGGTGTCGAATCTCTGTATTCATCAGTCTGCGCAGCACAGTTTTCAGCATAGCATGTACCCCAGGGTACACATATTTCAGCATAGCTTTCAAATAAAGCTTTTACATGATTTTCAGATATGAGATCCCAGGATCCAACAGCATAGTTTGCAATGAACAGTTTTCAGAAAACTATTTTCAGTATACAGGCCCAGGCCTAGTTATGTTTTCAGCATAGCATGTCATTATTACATGACACATCAGCATATCATTCAGAGAATGATAAGACAGTAAGAAACAATAAATGAACAGAATATGAAACACTGTGTAAAAGACACGAACAACAGAATATCAGAACATGAAAAGCCACGTGATAACACATGAACTTCGGAAAACAAGTAACAGAACAGAATAGTAAAGATAATGATCATCAGTAAGAGAGATTAGTGAGTCGAGTTAGACCGCTCGGATTTCTCTTCAATCTAGGTTGTTTACATATACTCATATACGTATTTTACGACCCGACATGAGGTAGTATCCAGTCAGTGAAGATGAGAATGGGAGAATGAGTCTGTTTTGTATGAGATGATGTGGCAATCCTTCGAGAAGGATAGGTTTAGGGTCAGAGATAGGAAGTGCTTACTGGGTGAATTTATCACTCACTCCCTACTTTCCTTTCTCTTACAGGTAAGTGTTGGGGGCTGGGAGGAGGAGTTGGCTGCTATCTGGGATCCAGTTGCTTTTATTTTGCAGCATGCTTCGGTTTGCATGCTTATTCAATTTTATTTACATGTTCATGTACATGTTTTATCACACGCTTCTTCCGCGAATATTTTAATATAATAAAGTTTTATTTGGGCATGTATATCTGTATGTATACATTTATCACCTCAGATTTTCCGTTGCGATAGGTTAGTTCAGCTTAAGCATTTCGGTTGGGTATTATTGACTATATTTTCTCTATTTATTTATTACAATATTATATAAAGCAGTGAATAGTAATACCCAATTGGGGTGTCTTACAGTAGAACTGTCTTTTTAGGTTCTGAATCCAAGGGTAAAAGAGAGATTTCCTTGTTAGGAAAGAGTTTGAGAGGGTTCAGGGGTAGAAGAGCCTTGTAAAAACCTTTTATGGTTTGTACATGGGTATTCTGGGAGGAATATTCCATATATGCGTAAAGGTGGGTGGAAATTGAGATTTTTCACTGCACACACGACCGTGTGCCTAGGACACACGACCGTGTGTCTTGCCTTTTAGCCATAAATATGTTTTATTTTTCAGTTTCGCGTAGTTCCCAGCTTATTTCCCTATTTCTTCCCCTTCTTCCCTTAGCTCCAGTGAACCCTAAGGTGATTGAGAGAGATCTCCTAGCAGCACAGTTCCATATTAGAGATCTAGAAGCTTCCAGGGAGAGAGGTCAAGCTTCTATGGCCCGAGGTAAGTGTTTTCCTTATCTCTTTCACTGTGTTCAGAGCATGTTTTGCTGTTTTCAGCTTATGAGAAACTTTGTGTGCTTGTTTGAGATGTTATCAGCATGCTTGACCTTGAGTTGATGAATTATTGGATGATTGAGTGGCTATTTCCATGGTTTATATGTGTATATTCTGTATACATGTGTTATATGTTTGATTGATGATATGTGGCGTGATTGAGATGATAATATGATGAATATATGCATGCTAACAGCAATATTGAACATGTATGTGTGTTGATTTGAAGCGTGGATGTGTTTGGTGTGGAAATTTCTGGGTTTTCAGACGCCTTCTGCAGAATCTAGGTTGAGCACACGCCCGTGTACCCGAGATGCACGCTCGTGTGGCCTCAATTCTGTATGGAACACGGCCTTGCATGTTGCCCATGTGCGTATGAAAATCCAGACACACGCCAGTGTACCCGAGTGCACATGCCCGTGTATCCATTCCCAATTCCACACGCCCCTGTATGCAAGACACGAGAGTGTTGTGAGGTAGCTACACGCTCGTGCAGTGTGTTACATGCCCGTGTGCCCAGTTATGCACGCCCGTGTATTTGCACCGCACGCCCGTGTGGCCAGCCAAAGTTTGATGAATTAATTCCAAAAGCTAGCACGCCCAGAGACACGAGAAGCGCACGGTCCCGTGTGACTTGACACACGCCCGTGCACCTTCAGAAAAGTAGAAAAAGAAATTAAAAAAGAAACTAAGCCACTCTAAGCCAATTCTAAGCACACAGAACTGAGTAATAATATGATAAAACAGCATATCATGCATGATTATCAACATTGAGCACGACATATCATATCAGATGATTTCAGACTAGATCTAAGGATCCAACAGTATGCTTTTAAAGAATAAATATATGATTTTTCATATATCAGTTAGGGGTGGATACGAGGGGGCATCTGTGAGTTTGCA
The DNA here is from genome assembly GCA_026122585.1 of Anacardium occidentale. Classification (NCBI taxonomy): domain Eukaryota; kingdom Viridiplantae; phylum Streptophyta; class Magnoliopsida; order Sapindales; family Anacardiaceae; genus Anacardium; species Anacardium occidentale. Next base: position 24,429 of record JAJEJH010001430.1, on the reverse strand, counting down.
CACCCGCTAGAGAGGGAAACCAGCGTCCGTTAGAGAGGACATGGTCATTGACCAAGCTTGTTAGAGAGAGTACTGGTTGTGTATCAGTAGATTCAATAGGATTTGAACTCACACGGCCAGGGTGTCAAATCCCTGTATTCATCAGTCTGACCAGCATAGCAGATATTTTCAGATACAGTACTTGTTGATATAGTTTTCAGCATATACTATATGTATATGTTCAGGACCTTCGAATCACAGCTTTTATTATCAGAAAGAGTTTTCAGAAAAGGAAGTTTTTCAGAAAATCAGGCCTAAGGGCAAGTTTTATAGCTTTTCAGCATATACATGACATCAGCATATACATTTCATGTCATGTACAGTATCTCATGAGAAACAGAACAAAATAAGACAAAGAATAATACATAAAATAGATATACTTCGGTATATAAAGAGAATCAGACATAAGAAAACAATTTAACAGAATCCCCTACATGACGAGTCACGTAGTCAGTTTGTTTTGGACCTGTGAGTGTTTGAGTTTGGAAACGCTTACTGAGTGACTTTTTTACTCACTTCTTCTTCCTTGTTTCCTTTTTGCAGGTCAGTGAGTAGAGATGGCTGAGCTGGAGCGAGACAGCTGTGAGATTTTAGATATATAGCTCGACAACAGCAGATAGCATATTGGCTCGCATACTTTTACTTTTCTCATGTATATATGTGTGTATTATATCTTAGTATACACCGTATGACAGTATATTTTTATACATGAGTAACCTAGGGAGTTTTACATGCACGCTTCAGTATATTTCAGTATTTTAATTTACTATCATAGTAAATTATATGTACAGTCTTCTTTTATAAAGAAATTTTATATTTTCGTAGCGCATAGTGACCTGGGGCGGGGGTCGCTACAATGCAGGATAGCAGAAGTGTATAAAGCTCAACAAGATCAAAAGAACTGTGTAGAATAAATTTCTTATACTGCCTTTTAACGCCATATTATCAATGCGGATAATCTGATTCAATTATACTAAGATTACATAAACTAAGTATTCAAGATTAATAAAGGCACAAAAACGAAAGAAAAATTAAAAAATAAATGATAAAAATGAATGGAACTCAACTGCTGCACCTTAAATTAACCTTGAAATTAAAAAAAAAAAAATCCAGCTCAGTCATTTCAGCAGAACTGCTGTACATTATAGGGAAAGCTGAAACAAGCAGGGCAATTCTACACCATCAAAACTTTCTGAGAAAATTAAAGTGGGCTTACAGGAATCAAAACCCATCAATAGAATAACATCAACAAACAAAGGAAGTGGGAAAATTCGAAACTTGATGAGCAGGAAAGTGGGTTGTACTTGCACCTGAAGAAGAGTGTTGATGTATAAGTTGTTGAAATCTATTAAAACTGGGGTGAGCTAGTATATTATTCTTCTCATCTTCTGTGTTGTTTGCCATCTTGGAACTAGTCGCACCGACCAAAACGCTTCTGTTTGCAAAGCCGGTGACGGCGGCGCCGAGTGCCGGAAGCCTGGAGGCTGAGAAGAAATGTGAAAAGATGAGACGTCCCTTTAAGACGGATCCTCCTTATCTAAATTACGTTTGAAGTTTAGATTTTTGTTAGACCATTTATTCTTTTTGTTAACAATAATAAATAAATTTTATTTAATTAAATTATATAATTATTCATCTCAAATACTTCTAATATTTAATGCATCATTTTTTTATTAAAAAATTAATAAATATTATTGAAATTTCATAATCTTCAAATTTTGATTAGCGGAGTTTTAAAATTATTAATAATTCGTTTGGAATAAATGAATTTGATAAAATTTCGTAAAATTTGTTTGGAACAAATGAATTTCATAAAATTTTGTAAAATTCATTGATAATTTTAAATTTTTGTGTCTGGAATAAAAAAATAGTTATTTCAATTATATTGTTTTAATATATGAAATTAAAATATAACTGAACTAAATTTTACTAAAATAAATGAAATTTACAAATGAATTTGTAAAATTAAGTAAATAAATTTTTCTCGACAAAAATGCAAATTAATTTGGGAAAATAATCGATTTATCAATATATCCAATTTGCACTAACTTTATCCTAAGAAGTTTAATTTTATAATAATTGATTTTGATGCTCTTTTGATTCTTGCAGAATAATTGAAAATCACCCTTTTGATTTTTATGGGATTAAAAAATCTTCTTAATGCACAAGGAGAAGGCCAGCTTTATGCACTTAAAAAAATCAATTTTGATTACACTCTCATCAAATTATAATGTGTTATATAAACCCCTTTATATTGACTAACAACTCTTTAGCCCCAAATTATTATTAAATATTATGCTTTTATCTTAATTACACATGATTTGATACTAATCTTTATGATTTGATAATAAAATATAAATTACAAATTTAAGTTAGAGCCTTTTATAAATAAGTCAAATATAAATTATTATTAAACAATAAACTTAGGAGGATTATGACAGTCATATGTCATTATACCAACACAAATTTAAGTAAAAATGTTTTTCCAAGCTTTTTTTTTGTTATTTTATATATATTTAATAGAATTATGAGATTTCTTTAATAACATTTTTATTAAATCTGAAAGCTCTAATAATGAAGCCAAATGTGAAACAATTAACTTGAAGAGATTGAATCAGTGAAAATTGGCTATGGTAGTTGATTGTTGAAGCCTATTAACCATTTGTTAATTGTCTAATGAAGTGTTTTGAAGGAAACTTTTGAATACAATTTCTCTAAGATCAATTAAGTTTGTTGGCTTGTTTTGATGATTTCCTTTAGGGATTGTTAGTCTCAAGAATAATAAGTGGGAGGATGAGAACTTAATTAAGTTTGAATTTTGATTCATAAGATACAAATAGACATGAACAATTGATATGCCTTAGTAGAGCTTGATTATGATGCTTTGTTTGTAGAAGAGATAGATGAAAGCAGTACGTCATCAGTCTAAGAAACTTTATTTCTAGCAACTCTTGATAGGGACATATTGATAAGCCTGAATCTATAGTCTAGGAAACTAGAAGGCTTGTTGATGTAGATAATTTTGTATTTACAGAGATAAGTGTACCTACTTTAAAAGAGTTAGAGTGCAGTGCTTCTTTTCTCTCATAAACTTGACACTATTTATAATTGGTGTGTTGCTTTTTTTACAAGCTTTTGATAGTTTACCAAGTATTTTTGAATTGGTTTATTAAAGTGAACCATGAAATTACAAGTTGAATTTCATGTGTATTGAGAAATGAAGATATCCAAAGGATTCTTCATGTGATGAATACGTTCTTGGATGTTATGATTGAAAACATAATTAAGATTGTAAATAGTTTAATTTTGTCTAATCTACTGATTGAATGACCATATAAGTCATACACACTTGGATGTCAATCAGACAGTGAAAATGCATACAAAATGGGGTCGTGCACTAAAGTCCATAAAATATTTCTATGTGAAAACCAATTATGAGGCACTAAAAATGCAAAGTTTAAGTTGACATATTAGATCTAAAAGTTCTTTATAACTTGTAATGACTTTTGATATGGTTGAGTCAATGATTTATTTTATCACTGAGCCATTTAAGTCACAGTTTTATTATGAGTCTAATTTTCATACTATCGTGATTTCACTTTCTCAACAAGTAGATAATAAATATATAAAAAAATGAATTGAATGGTGTCTCTTAAAGTTGCTTTATTGGCATAAGCATTGTAGGTGTTGTGGTCATCTATTATGTTTGCATAGGTGATTGTTTCTAGCATAAGTGGGAGCTTGTTAGAATGGGTGCTCCAAAGACAATCATCATGAGGATACTATTATTACGATTAGTGCCTTATAACCTTGTATCTGTTGGTATATTTTTATATTTACTTGGATATTATTGTAATTTATAAATACAATATAATTATTAATAATAATATAAGGTATTTTAGCTATATTAATATTAGTACATAGAAATACATATATATAAATGTGCCTTTAGTGTGGTAGAACTGCGATGATGAAATCAACTAGCTGATTATGCTTTCCATAAATGCACAACGATAGTCAAACTAGTAAAAATCTGTATCCTTGACGTCATCATGACACCTTCAGGGTACTAGTGATGGTGTGAGGATTATTATAATGTATGTGATCTTATTAAAAGATGATGATGGTTTACACATGTTAAAGTTTATTGCTTGCCGCTTGGTCATATTCATGGGTGCGTGATTTGATGAACTGTTTACTAAACAAATTTAATGATAAAGATCCCATATATAGTGTGTTCCACTGTGTTTATAGATTAATCATCATGACTTGATAGGTATATGAGATTCTTTAACTTTAAGTAAAGGTACATATGATCCTTTAACTTCAAGTGAAGGTACACGTGATTTTCATGTATTATGAATGTTTACTGTTTTATTGTTTATCATTGATTAATCATAACTAAATTATGTTGTACTGTGTACGTTATGTGAAAATGACATGTTGTGAAATATGCTAAAATTATGTCTAGGTCTTAGCCTATATACTGAAAAACACCTTTTTGAAAACTATTTTACTGAAATACTACTATTAGATCCGAAGATCCTATATCTGAAAGCTAATATAAAATATTGAAATCTCTGTATCTGAAAATTGTGTATCTGAAGATATCTACTATGTTGCATAGACTAATAAATATAGAGATTCAATACTCTGACCATGTGAGTTTCCTATGCAAACACGTGCTAGAAACTATCTAAGACATGTTGTAGCATCCTAGGATTAGAAATGCCCTTAGGGGTAGAGTTTGGGGGTTAGATGTGAGAAATAGAAATAAATTGGGAGTTTAGAAGAGTTTAAGGATGAGATAGTAAGTTTCCTGAGCTTGTGTGGCTTACGCATGATTCTCTTTGGGAGGTTTCTATCATGCGTAGCACGGAAAATGAAGTTTATTCATTTTCCCTTGTGCACTCCCGTGCACTGTGCCTTGCACGCCTGTGCAAGTGACCTAGAGGAGAGAGATGAGAGTTATTAGCCTTTTACCACCTGTCTCACCTATTTCAGCCAAAGTTTCTCTTTTGTTTTCAGTGACTCCCAACCTTATAACCGATTTCCAGCAGCTAGCAGCTCCCAATCCAGCTAGAGAAGGAAAAGATTAGTTAGAAAGAGTTTTTCAGTAGCCATGGTAAGAGGTAAGTGCTTCCTTACTTCTTCCTTACGTTTCCCAGCTTGTATTTGATGATTTGAAATGCTTGAATGTGTTTTTAGCATGCTTATGAGTTATATGATGAGTTTATGCATTGATATATTGATGAGATGATGCTTGAGTTGATGATTTCCACCCATGAACCATGCTTGCTTATGCTTGTGTGCGATTATGAGAGAGAATGGGTTATTTTCATGGTGGATTGAGTTGTGATTGGTGATGGATGAAATTGAAGTATGTTGTATGCATATTAAAGTGTTAGAAATGTATGTTTTCAGTTAATTTCAGATCTGATAAGGTTTGGTTGGTTTTCCTGCAAGTTTTAGGCGGTTGCTGTCGATGTAGAGTAAGAAGTGTGCCTTTGTTTCTGCAGGGACACGTCCGTGTGCACGAAGTGTGCACGACCTGTTTACAGAGGACACACCCGTGTGTCCTAAGGGACACGACCATGTGTGTGATTAATTGATGTAATGCACAGATTTTCCAGAAGCGAGTATGACCGACTATACGGCCAGTGCACGGCCCCGTGTGTTTGTGCACATGCTCATGTGCCATTGCCATGCATACCCGTGTGTGTTCCTTGCACGCCCGTGCACTTACAATTTTCTAGAAAATGAGTTTAAAATGAGATATAAAGCATGGGAAACCATTTCAAAGGCCAGAAAGCAGTAAGTAAAGAAAAAATGAGATAATTAATGCTGCATAAGCATTCCATAGCATGACATGCCAAGGCATCAACATGGAAAAGGATCAAGGGATCTGATTTCCTTAGTCATTCAGAACCCGATATCTGGATTAGAGTTTTGGGTGAACTCGAGAGGGGCATCTGTGGGATTTCAACCTTCTGACTACGGTCAGATTGTTTAACTCAGCATATTCAGCTTTTTAGCTTATCGCTAAACTGTTCAACCCACATGACCAAGATGTCAAATCCCTATGTTCATCAGCCTGATCAGTATAGTAGGAATCTTTGGATACATAGATATTCAAACGCATGCATATTCAGTTTATAGTTAGCTTGAAATGATACACATTTCATTACATGAACTAATAATGCAACTAGATGATAGAATAAGCAATATATCAAGATTTAGCAAGCAAATAGATGAATGTTAGGGCCAAGGCCAGGTATGTGATTGTGTGATTGCTTGTTTGGGTTGACGGAAGTAAGGATCGCTTATTGGGTGATTTTATCACTCATTCCTTTCCTTCTTCCTTTATTTTCAAGTATGTGTGTTGCTAGTGAGGAGCAGGTGGACCGTGGTTGACGGGAGAAGGCTCCATATCAGTGTATAGTTATAACCTGGTAGGAATTTAAACTGTAAATTTTGTATTTACTCATATCTATGTATATTTATATAAAAACAATATGTTTATGAAAAGGCTATTTTGGGCTCTTGTACATTTCAGTTTAAGCATCTGCGTGTGCATTGTACAGTAGTAGCAGGTTTCTTTTTTGTTGGATTCCCATCACGTATACTGAATTTTCAGATTATTAATAAAAAATAAAGAGATTATTCCGTAGCACGGTATACGTGTCGAGGGGTCCTACACATGTGCTGCCACTGAATATGAAATCTGAAATTTGAAATCTGAATATTGATCTATGCATAGAATACTGACAGCTGAATCTAAGTGCAACACACTGTATGCTGATCATCTTATCCTAAGCTGCTAGTTGAGCACACTAGCATATGCCTATATATAGTGGCTAGTATAGTCAAAGACCTTGATGTTGGCTCCCATAATGAGTGTGTTGAACCTCACAAGTGTCTCATCATATTCACCTCTAAAATCTATGTTTGAATCATCGTGTTTTTCTACTGAAAATATGTATTAGGATCCTTGGATCCTTTTCAGAAAACATTGTATGACATGTCATGTCATGATGTGTATATGATACATTATGTATGCTTATCTTATCTCTTCATACTGAATTACATCAATTATATGGCTTTTACTATGCATTATGCTTATTTTCTACTTTATATCTTATTTATGCCTGATGCACGGGTGTACATGTCTAGGTGCGCGGGCATGCATAAGCTTGCATGGGTTGTATGCCTGTCATGCATGCAAATCGCGCTAGGTTCGTGATTTCTCTTTTTTTTCTCTTCTTCTAGGCATGCACAACCATGACATGAACATGCACGGTCGTGACATGAACATGCACAGTTGTGACTTTACATGATTTGGTCGTGCATGGGTATGTGAATATGACCATGACCTTGCAAAACATAACATGCACGAGCGTGTGCTACGAGTGCACGATCATGCATCTACTCTGCTTCAGCGTGGTCATGGCTGATCATGTTTATTCCCATCCAATTTGCAATCAAACGTATATCAAGTAAATTCCACACTAAAATCACTTCATAAGCACATACTTATTGCACTCATAACACCAATATTCTTATTCAATCGCCTCAACATCTCATATTCATATATATATATATATATATATATATATATATATATATATATATATTCATACATATCAACACATAAATCATCCATCCATGCATTTAACTATCTTGGGCCTCAGCCAACTCAAGATGACTTTCACCTTACCTAGATCCACTGACAAACCATCAACAGCAATGACATGCCCCAAGAACACCACCTTATCCAGCTAGAACTCATATTTGTTGAACTTGGCATACAACTGTTTGTCTCTCAACCTCTGTAGTACAAATCTAAGATGTTCTGCATGCTCCTCAACAATCCTCGAATAAACCAAGATGTCATCGATAAAGACAACTATAAATTTATCAAGGCAATCATGGAATACTTGGTTCATCAAATCTATAAACATAGTTGGAGCATACATCAAACCAAATAGCATTACCACAAACTCGTAATAGTTATATCTGGTCCTGAAAGTAATCTTGGACACATCTATTTCTACTACTCTGACCTAACGATAACAGAATCTCAAATTAATATTTGAAAAGATTGAAACATCGTTGAGCTGATCAAATAAATCATCTATCTTGGGCAATGGGTACTTGTTCTTCATTGTAACTTTATTTAACTCCCTGTAGTCGATACACATTCTCATTGACCCATCTTTCTGTTTAACAAAGAGGATTGAAACATCCTATGAAAAATAACTTAGTCTGATGAACTTCTTATCTATCAACTCTTGTAAGTGCTTCTTCAATTCTTAAAATTCAGTTGGACCCATTCTATAAGGAGCTTTATAAATAGGAGTTACAATGAGGATTGAAACACCTTATAGAGAATAACTTAGTCTGATGAACTTCTTATCTATCAACTCTTGTAAGTGCTTCTTCAATTCTTGAAGTTCAGCTGGACCCATTCTATAAGGAGCTTTATAAATAAGAGTTACCCTTGGAAGTAACTCAATACTAAATTCTAACTCTCTCTCTGGAGGTAACCTAGGTAACTCATCAGAAAACACATTAGAAAACTCTCTAACAATTGGCATCTGATCAATACTTGGCCCAAACACATCTCTACACATAATATTAGCTAAGTAGCCAACACAACCTTTACTTCGCATCCTCTTGGCTTGCACATAGAAAATCAGTATAGTCTCCACTCTGCCCTCTCTAAACACAAGTTGATCAGGGCCTAAGTGTAGCCTAACATTTTTCCTCTGATAATCAATCTCTGCTTCATATCTCGACAAGAAATCCATACTTAAGATCATGTCAAAATCAACTAACTCTAACATGATCAAATCTATCGTCAAATGTCTACCCATAACCACAATCTTCTGATCAAACAATAATTGGTCACTAAACATCACTCTCCCATCTAGCATCTCTACACACATATACCTCTCAGCCACACTAGGGGTTAACTCTAACCTCTCTACTACCCCTCTTGAAAAAAAAAACTGTGCGTGACACCACAATCAATTAAAACAAATAAGAAGTGTCAAAGAAGAATAACTGAATAGTAACTGCATGTGAAGTAGCTTATGTCTGCTTTTGACTCACTACATAAACTCTGACTCGACCACCACCACCTGATAGCCTTGTGCCTCTTCCAATTGTGTTGACTCCACCATCTCGAAGGTGATCAACCCTTTTAACTGAACCACCTCTGAAAGGTCCTCCCCTGCCTATGCCTAAATTAGCTCTGCCTCTGTTAGGTCTTACTCTACCTTTGACTATGCAATCAATAATCTTATACCTCGACTGACGACATTTGAAGCATACAGTCTAACCACTCAAGCACTCACCACTGTGCCCCATACCACATCTGGTGTAAACTAGTAGCTGGTAACTTGTCCTCTGTCTCTGACTCTCTTTTCCTAACTTTCTCTGTTGAATAGGCCTCTTACCTCTATCACCATATCTCTTAGGCTGCTTTGAAAATATACCCATCCTCTAAAGACACATCTCTAATCAGGTAGCCCTATCTAAAGTATCATTGAATCTCTATAGGGGATGGTCTTCAATCAAAACATCTCTAGCTATGGCTGGATGTAGTCTATGAATGAACTTCTGTACCCTACCAACCTCAGTCCTTACTAAGCTTGGAGCAAATCTAGCTAAAATATTAAATCGAGTAGCATACTCTTTAACTGTACTTGATCCTTACTATAACTCAATAAATTCTTAGGCTTGGGTATACATTATCCATGGGCTCTTGAATTCTTTCTCAAACATGGCTCTATACTCATCCCAAGACAAATATTCTTCATTAATTATAGTCTTAGTGAGATTCCACTATAATCTTGCATCACCTTTGAACATGAAACCTACATATTTGACTTTCTCTTGGTCTGGCATAGTGAATAGACTAGTGACACTCTCAATCACCTCTATCCACTCTTCAACTGCTACTAGATCTCTACTCTCCAGAAACTTAGGAGCTTGATGAATACATGGCAAACTGTAGATGGAATGCACTTTCTCTGAACTACTGGTACTAACTGTATTGACCTAGAACTCTGTCTCTGATACTGACCCATCTCTACCCATTATAGTCTACCCATCTGATCTAGATAATCTCTTCTCTCAAACTCTGACTGCCCTCTGATTGGCCTCATTGGGGCCTCATCTCTGGTAGGTATCTAATCACCTCTTCTAACTGGCTGCTCAGGAAATTCTCTCATCATTTCCTTGAAAATCTCTCTTACATCCTTTGTTCTAAAGGCTCCATGGAAGGCCTGAGACCCTTTCCTCTCACTCTCACTCTCACTAGAGAGCCTAATTGAGACCCTATCCTCGTCCTCAAAAAATCTAAGAACATGGATTTTTCTATCTAGAGAATCACAAAACACAAGGGTCAAGTAACTAAATTCAAACTAAAGCTCATACTACTATACTTACACTAAAAGGAAGATAGGTTTTGGCTATTGGGATACTCTGAATCACATACATATGCAATTTAAAAACAATGTAATTCACACATATGCACTTATCTTTTGAAAATAATATGCATATTTCAACTTTGATACCAAAAATGTAGGCACTCTTGTTGTATATTAATGTACCTACTTTTATGTAAATGAATAGTATAATTTTAAACAAAATAACTAATATTCCCAATAATACATAGTAGAAATACCTAAAGCTATGCTGAAATATCGCAACGGAAAATATATGGTGAAAATAAGTAGAAATAGCCCAACATATCCTTTATATATATATATATATATATATATATATATATATATATATAGAAAAAGGTGTATACAAAAGACATATGTATACATACATGTACATATATTGTACTATCAGATGCAATAAGAAACTGTAAAAGTATGCAAACCATAAGCATGCCATAAAACCCACATCTAGATCCTAACCGATGGTCATCTCTTCCTCTTAAGCCCTTACGACACTAACCTACAAGAGAAAAGGAAGTAGGGAGTTTGTGATACATTCACCCAGTAAGTATTCCCTATCTCTGACCCTAAATCAATCCTCTTTTGAGGATTCTCACTGTAATCAAACAATGAAAAACATACATACTGGAGAGAAATCGAACTAGTTCTCACGTGCATTATTCTAGCATGCATATTCTTGTTCTAGTATTCATATTATGTGATTCACGTATTGTCACCTGATTTTCATGTATTCTGAATGTTTATTGTTTTACTACTTATCACTGATTAATCATAATTGAATTATGCTCTGCTGTGTATGTCATGTAAAAATGACATGTTATGAAATATGTTGAAATCGAGTCTAGTCTTTAGCTTGTATACTGAAAAACACCTTTTTCTGAAAACTATTTTACTGAAATATTACCGTTAGATCTGAAGACCCTATATTTGAAAGCTAATATAAAATATTGAAATCTCTGTATCTGAAAACTGTGTATCCGAAGATACATAATGTGCTGTGTAAACTGATGAATATAGGGATTTGACACCTTAGCTGTTGAACCCCTAGGTGTTTTGATGATAATAAAAAATGATGTTAAAATGACTAATATGTCCTGACATGTTTGAAAACATGACCAAAATAGGACAAATTTATTTTCATGTTATGCAGGTAAAATGTACGGTTGTAAATATATTACGTATGCTCGCACCTAGAGCAAATCGATCTCGTACATGCTATTTCATGCCCTCGTAATGCTGCCCGTGCTCGATTCTGTATAAAAGGAATTGGTCATTCATGCCCGTACATGTAATATGTACGCCCGTGTTATACCAACTCCTTGTCAGTCACGAGCATAAATATCCTGTAAGTGCGTCGTACATGAGTCAAAAGTAGTCAACCAAGATGTATACCCGTAACATGTTCATGCACGCCCATGAAGATGCGAAGGAAGTCACGCCTCCGAGTAACGACTAGTTCTGCCTGTGCAAGGTCAAGGTTTCAAGAGTCAAAATAATGTACGCCCGTGGATCATGAATGTATGCCTATACGTAGGTAAAATATGGAGCATTCATGTTCTTGTACAGGATGTCATGCATGACTCCGTACTCGATTCTGGAAAATAAAGGGACATAAAGTCACGCCTGTAAATGATGGTGTCATGCCCGTACATATGCTAGCGTCAAGAAAAATTTAACCGTTGGGAGAACAGCTCGAGGTATTAAATGACGATGTCACGCCCATACATAGGAGCAAATTTTCAACTTTGGATGTTGCAACGGATCTATTTCTTCTCCAACGGATCCCTACCTTTTCCAACAAGCTTTGAGCTATAAATTAGAGGCTCTTTGAAGTGAGAATGGTTAGAGAACAAGTGCACTCAACTAAACTCCAATTTTCTCTCAATCTCACAATTCATCATTCATTCCTCTCATTGCAAATTTTTGAGGAAATTTTATTTGTGCGAAATTGTTTATCAGCCTTAGAGAGGCAATTTTATTTCTATATCTTACTTACAAACTCTTTGGGCACAATCCCGTATAACTAATGTTAAGGGCAAAATCCCTTGGATCAAAATTATTGTAACTTTGGGTTAAAGTTAGCGAAAGGAAAATCTTCAATCGGGGTTGCTTGAAGTCGTGGACGTAGGAGGCGTGGAGAAGCTCCGAACCACTCTAAATCGGCAGAGCATTTCTTTTCCCTTACTCTTTTTTATTTATACTTGTTTAGCCTTATAATTAATTGTGCTTAATTGTATTTATATATTTGGATGTTTGAGTTGGTAGAATAGGAAAAGGTTTTAAACTTGAGAAAATTTTTTAAATAACCTATTCACCCCCCTTAGGTTATTTGCCATTTAGTATTTGGGGTTTTACAATTGGTATCAGAGCTTGGGCTCTTGTTTTTGAAAATCTAACGATTTTTAGAGTTTACGATCCATTTTCGAAACTTATATGGCAAACACTTTTCAAAAATCGTCATTCGAAGAAGGGGGTAGTTCAACTAGACCACATTTGTTTTGTGGTATAAATTATAGTCAATGAAAAATTCGTATGAAATTTATTGTCCAATCCATTGATTATAAGCTTTGGAAAATTAATGACAAGGGTGATTTTGTTCCCATAAATCCAAATACGAATTTGCCTAAGGATGAGAGCGAATTTAATGAAAATGATGAAAAATTAATGAGTTTAAATTCAAGGGCATTAAATATGTTATTTTGTGCTTTAGACACCACGAAATTTAATCGTGTTTCTTCTTGTGAAATCGATGAAACTTGGACAATCCTTCAAACCACTTATGAAGGAACCAATCAAGTAAAGGAGTGCAAGATCGAATTGAGCTTCTGTGAATATGAACTTTTTGAGATGAAGAAAGATGAAAACATTACAGAGATGTATAAGAGATTTTCAAACCTTGTAAACGAGCTAAGAGGACTTGGAAAGAAATTTGAAACAATAGAGCTTGTGAGGAAGATTCTTCGATCATTGCCGGAGTCATGGAGTATGAAAGTCACGGCAATTGAAGAATCAAAAGATTTAGGGAAAATGGGCATGGATGAACTCATTGGAAGTCTTTTGACTTATGAGATGAAATGGAAGCCCAAAGAAGAGGAGAAAGTCAAGGCAAAGAAAAACATTGCCTTGAAAGTTGAGAAAAGTTCAGTGAAGAATCTTCAATGGATGAGGAAGACATGAGCACACTTGTTAAAAAATTCAGTAAGTTTTTCTCAAACTCCAAATGAACAAGGGAGAAGAAGAGCAAAGGAATTATATGCTACGAATGTAAAGAGCCTGGACATATTCACCAATATTGTCCTCTCTTGAGAAAAAGAATGAAAGAAAAGAAATTCAAGAGGATAGCTCTAGCTGACACCTGGAGTGAAAGCGATGACTCAAATGATGAGAGCGAAGAGGACAACGAAAGAGAAAATTTGTGTTACATGGTGAAAAGTGATTCAGATAATGAGGTAAACAATTCCAACTCTATATCATATGATGAATTGCAACATGCCTTTGATGATTTAGTAATTGAATTCAAAAATCTTAGTTCTAGAAATAAAATTTTAAAGAAAAATAACTCTTGTATAAAACTAGAACTAGATACAATGATTAATAAATATGAAGAATAAAAAAGGGAGCTAGAATTAATTCTTCATGAAAAAGATTTCCTAAATAAAGAATTAGAATCCCTAAGGAAAGAGAATGAAAATTTGATAAGTAAGGTGTCTAGCTCAAATGAAATACTTGAGAGGTATAAAGTAGGTACTAAAAGGCTTGATGAATTGTTTGCCTCTCAAAGAAACACCTTAAACAAACAAGGCCTAGGTTACAATACATGCAATCTATCTTTAAGTAATTATAAGTCATTAAAAGATCAAAATGCATTACATTTGAAATGCACATATTGTAAATTTGTTGGACATCTGTTTAAGAAGTGTCCAATTAGGAATGGAAAACCTTTTAGGATTAAGAAGGTTTGGATTCTTAAAGGGACATCCCAATATAACCAAGATGGACCCAAAACAACTTGGGTCCCAAAGAAAGGTTAAGTTTTTTTTGTAGGTGTGTCTTGAAGTCAAGAGAAGGAAATAAAAATATAAATTGACTTTGCAAGGCTTGTGACAAAAGTGTAGTGCATGGTAAATCCAAGTAAGTTCCTTTTTGTTTAAATTATATGAAAGATAATTGTGTTTGAATTGGTATGACTATGTATCTGAATATTTGCATGTGTTGTATGGTTAATTGAGGTATGAATATTGCAAAATGTATCCAATCTAAATTCAAGTCTAATCAATTCGAAGTTATTTTCGAAATTAATTGACATATGATTTAAAATGCTGCTTTGCCTCAAAAAGGGTCAAAATATTCAAGATTTGTATCTTAGAGTGTTTTGATTTAAGTTTTAAAAGTTCTTGCATGTGTTTTGAATTTTTGGTGCCATGTACGGTCATGCATCATACAGTCATAGGCGTACATTGTTTTGAATTCTCCTATGAAAGCCACGTGTTTGTTTTATCCTTTGTATGTTATCGTAGTCACGACTATACAGTATACATGTCCTGTCATGCATGCTTTCTATAACGATTTAAAATTGGGATTTTACGCCTGTACACGTTTGTTTCACAACCGTGACTCATAGCGCGAAGTTTAAAAACTCACGGTCGTACACATATGATGTATGCCCGTACACGTGATACTATAAATTAAACGCGTAGATTTTTTTTTATTTCAAATAGAATCCCTAACATTTTCTTACAAAACCTCTCAATCTTGTGACCGATTTTCAGCCAATACCCCAGCAAATCATCAAGTTTTTACTTAAAATCGCTTGCATTCTTCCTAAAAATCAATCTTCAAACCCTAACTTTCAAAAATCCACTCTCATTTTCAACATTTGATCAAATCCGTGGGAAGCAACCATGCCTAGAATAAAAATGACTGCGGCAAAAACCAAAGCTCACGCATATGGGATTAAAGTGCGGGATAACCAACAAAGAAAGGCTTTGGATGCTATTATAAATAGAGGTATTTACGTTGGCTGCTCATTACATTTATGTATTTTTGTTGATGTTGGCTTGAGTGAAGAAGTAGGAAGATTAGTAGGCAATGCTAAGTGGTTGAAATTATTTACAATGCAATATGAAGTCTATGAGAACTTAGTAAAGGAATTTTATAGTTCTTTGAAAATTAATAAGGATGCAAGGGGAAACATAAAGGATTATGTGATGCGGTTTAGGTTACAAGGCAATTAGTTTGTTATTTCTCTTGAAAATATTGCTGATTGGTTGGAATGTGATTGTGAAGGATTGGTATATGTTCCTTTAGGGTATAATTCGAATGAAGCATGACATAACTTGGGAGGAATATGAACCTTTAATACACACATTTTGAAAAGCAGTCTATTTGAAAGTCCAACTTTACGGGTAGCGCATAGAATGATTACATATACGTTGAATGCGAGACAATATAGAAATGGGCATGTAAGTGTAAAGGATATGCTTTTGCTTGAGGCTGTTGAAAATAGATACCAAATAGACTGCTAGATGGCTTGTTCGAAAAATAAGCAAAATTCAGGATGACAGGGGCAAAATAGACTTTTGCTAGTTAATTATGTTTATAGCCATCAAGCTAGGATTAGAGCCTGAAGCCAATGAACTGGAGTATGTGTACAAATTTTCAGAAAACTATTGGTTAAACGTTGAAGCACTTTTCAGAATGGGTGTGATAAAAAAAGGATAGAAGGTCGGGTTAGCGGTTGGCTGATACTGTAGTTGAAAATGACCTATCAATGGCCCCATCAGAAGGACCCTCTCATAGGCCCGAATCAAGCATAAGGAGAAGTAAGAGAGGAAAAGTGGAAGCAGGGCATGAGGAGCAGTCACCCTCTGAAATGCAGCAAGTTTTGACCTACTTTCAATCTATTCAAGGACAAATCCAAAACTTGGAAAGTCATATAAACAGTCGCTTGGATAGGTTGGAGTCTCGGGTGGATGATTTGGCTTCAAGGTTTCCTGGCATGAGCATGGGAGAAAACGCACCAAGTGAAGCTCCCACGGATGCACCATAGCATTATTTTTTACATCTTTCATATATATTGTGTCCACAATTTTCACTAATCTAAAATTTTTCATTTGAGGCACAGTCATATTTCTCATTTTCAAATTTAGTTTCACTAATCTTTGTGTTTATGATTGTGTTTTGATGAGACTGTTAGAATAATCTGAATGTTTTGAATACATGCTATTCTTTCTTATGTTTTGAATGCTATGGAATATATTTTGCTATTTGTGGTATTTGGAAGTTGGTGGACAAATGATCATGTTTGGAATGTTTTTTGTAACTTGGCTATATTCGAAAATAGATAGAATTATGCCAAATTTTTTTGATTTATGATAAAAAAGGGGAGAAAGGGATGAAATGTGATTAT
This sequence comes from Anacardium occidentale, assembly GCA_026122585.1. Lineage (NCBI taxonomy): Eukaryota > Viridiplantae > Streptophyta > Magnoliopsida > Sapindales > Anacardiaceae > Anacardium > Anacardium occidentale. The sequence continues at coordinate 7,506 of JAJEJH010001430.1, read as the reverse complement.
GATAATTGAAATTGAAAGGGGAAGTAAAAGTACAAAAGAAATGGGGAGTTTAAGCCAATTTGAAAGTGGGAGTAAGAGTGAAAATTACTTTGACTTTTAACTCATTTTAAAATTTGAATTATGACACATTTTAACATATTTTTTGTCATCAATCAAAGAGGGGGAGCCTAGGTGTCCTGATGATAACAAAAAATGATGTTAAAATGACTAATATGTCCTGACATGTTTGAAAACATGACCAAAATAGGACAAAGTTATTTTCATGTTATGCAGGTAAAATGTACGATCGTAAATATATTACGTACGCCCGTACCTAGAGCAAATCGATCTCGTACATGCTTTTTCATGCCCTCGTAACGCTACCTGTGCTCAATTCTGTATGAAAGGAATTGGTCATTCATGCTCGTACACGTAATATGTACGTCCGTGTTATACCAACTCCTTGTCAGTCATGAGCATGAATGTCCTGTGAGTGCGTCGTACATGAGTCAAAAGTAGTCAACCAAGATGTATGCTTGTTCATGTTCTTGTACAGGATGTCGTGCATGACTCCGTACTCAATTCTGAAAAATAAAGGGACACGAAGTCACACCCGTAAATGATGGTGTCATGCCTGTACATATATTGGCGCCAAGAAAAATTTAACCGTTGGGAGAACAGCTTGAGGCATTAAATAACGATGTCACGCCTGTGAAGATATGTTCACGCCCGTATATAAAAGCAAAGTTTCAACTTTGGATGTTACAACGGATCTATTTCTTTTTCAACGGATCCCTATCTTTTCCAGCAAGCTTTGAGCTATAAATTGGAGGCTCTTTAAAGTGAGAATGGTTAGAGAACAAGTGCACTCAACTAAACTCCAATTTTCTCTCAATCTCACAATTCATCATTCATTCCTCTCATTGCAAATTCTTAAGGAAATTTTATTTGTGCAAAATTGTTTATCAGCCTTAGAGAGGCAATTTTATTTCCATATCTTACTTACAAACTCTTTGGGTGCAATCCCGTACAACTAATGTTAAGGGCGAAATCCCTTGGATCAAAACTATTGTAACTTTGGGTTAAAGTTAGTGGAAGGAAAATCTTCAAACGGGGTTGCTTGAAGTAGTGGACGTAGGAGGCATGGAGAAGCTCTGAACCACTCTAAATCGGCTGAGCATTTCTTTTCCCTTACTCTCTTTTATTTATACTTATTTGGCCTTATAATTAATTGTGCTTAATTGTATTTATATATTTGGATGTTTGAGTTGGTAGAATAGGAAAAGGTTTTAAACTTGAGAAATTTTTTTAAATAACCTATTCACCCCCCCTCTAGGTTATTTGCTATTTAGTATTTGGGGTTTTACACTAGCAATGGGAGTTTCCTATGCAAACACGTACTAAAAATTGTCTAAGACACGTGTTACCATTGAATCTGAAATCTGAATACTAATCTGTGCATAAAATACTGACAGCTAAATTTGAGTGCAATGCATTGTATGCTGATCATATCATCCTAAGCTGCTAGCTGAGCACACCAACATACGCCTATATATAATGGCTAGTATGGTCATAAACCCTAATGTTGGCTCCCATAACGGGTGTATTAAAACTTACAAGTACCTTCTCGTATTCACCTCTGAAATCGATGTCTGAACATCATATTTTTCTATTGAAAATATACATTTGGATCCTTGGATTATTTTCTGAAAACACTGTATGGTATGTCATGTCATGATACGTATATGATGCATCATGTATGCTTATCTTATCTCTTGATATTGAATTACATCAATTATATGGCTTTTACTGTGCATTATGCTTATTTTCTGCTTTATATCTTATTTTTGCCTGATGCACGGGCATGCATGTCTAGGTGCACAGGCGTGCATAAGCTTACACGAGCCGTATGCCCGTTGTGCATGCAAATCATGCTAGGTTCTGTGATTTCTCTTTGTTTTCTCTTCTTCTGCACATGCGCGGCCGTGACATGAACATGCATAGTCGTGACTCTGCATTATTTGGTCATGCATGGGTACGTGAACATAGTATGCACGGGCGTGCGCTACGAGTGCACAATCGTGCATCTGTTCTGCTTCAGCGTGGTTATGGTTGATCATGCTTTTTCCCATCCAATTTGCAATCAAACACATATCAAGTAAATTCCACACTCAAATCACTTCATAAGCACATACTTATTGTACTCATAACACCAATATTCTCATTCAATCGTCTCAACATCTCATATTCATATATATATTCATACATATCAACACATATATCATCTATCCATGCATAAATCATCATCATCATCATCATCACTATAGATAATCAAACATGCAATGGGATATCACAAGCATGCTAAAATCAAACTCAAATCAATCAAAGCAAGCATCAAACATATCAAAAGAAAAACGGGAAAGATGTAAGAAACACCTACCTCTAGCTATGGCAAGCAAGCTTCTCTCTCTAAGATAAATCTTACTCTCCAGTTGGATTGGAAGCTCCTAGATGTTGATCTTCTCTTCTAGGGTTACTGATGTCTGAAATTGGGAAGAACCTTGGATGAAAATAAGTTGGAAAACAATATAAGATCAACTTAAAACTAAGACGGCTAACTTTCATCGCACACACGGTCGTGCGCCTTAACATGCATAGTCGTGCATGGCTAGAAAAATGGAATCTTCCACTTTCCCACACTCATATGAAAATTCTCTCAACAGGTTTTATGCACAAGCCACCTAAACTCTAGGAAAACCTCTATTTTACCCCTGACCTCTCTTACAACCCTAATATTCTTATCAATTCTTATTCTACCCAAGATTAGTAGCCTAAAAGACATTTCTAACCCTAGGATAATATAATATATTAAATCTAAAAGTTTTTAAGAACTTGTAATGACTTTTGATTTGGTTAAGTCAATGATTTATTTTATCGCTGAGCCATTTAAGTCACAGTCTCATTATGAGTCTAACTTTCATACTATGGTGATTTCACTTTCTCAACAAGTAGTTAATAAGTTATAAAAAATGGATTGAATGGTGTCTCTTGAAGTTGCTTTATAACAACATAAGCATGATAGGCATTATGGTCATCCATTGTGTTTGCATGGGCAATTGTTTCTAGCAGAAATAGAAGATTGTTGGAATGAATGCTCTAAAGACAATCATCGTAGGGATACTTATATTAGGATTGGTGTCTTATAACCTTGTATCTGTAGGTATATTTTTATATTTACTTGGATATTATTGTAATTTATAAATATAATATGATTATTAATAATAATATAAGGTATTTTAGTTATATTATGTAACATCTCGAGGCTAAAATAGTCTTTCTAGGCCTTGAATCAAAGTTAAAAAAGAGATTTCTTAGTCAGAGATCAGCTTCAGCTAGTTAGAAAGGTAGAATAGTCTTTTTAGGGATTTTATATGCAACTTGTGGAAGGAGCAAGACCGTGTATCTGTGGAAACACCCTCGTGCATCCCTTTCTCTTCATGTACACCCGTGCATCTTGTCTCATGCTTGTGCATGCCTGCTGATATATAAAGTAAGATTTTTCCTCCGCCCATTTAGTCAGTTTTCTCACCCATTTTCCCTTCTTTTCTCTTCAGCTAACCCTAATCAAATTGAGAGAGAGATTAGTTAGCTTTTAGTAGCTAATCCAGCTAAGATTCAGTTAGAGATAGTGAGGTTGAAGTCATTACTAGCTCCAGGTAAGTATCCCCTTGCCTTCTTCCCTATTTCCATAGCTTATCTTTCTTGGATGGGTTGATTTAGACATTAAAGCATGTGTTCAGTTTTATAGCCTGTTTATGGAATGATAATTATGAAATGGATGAAAGATTTGGAAGTAAAAGCATGTTTAGTTCGCTTGATGCATATATGTGTGTATTTAAAGGTTTAGAAAGGTGTTTAATTTGGCTGTTATTGATGGGGAAAATGTGTTTGGAGAGGTGTATTTAGCATGAATATATGTTACATTATGTTTAATTAAAGATTGATAAAGATTTGAGTTGAAATTGGTGGTGATTTTACATGTTTTAGCCATGGTTGTCGAAACAGAGCAAGATGCACGCTCGTGCGCCCGAGGATACACGCTTGTACAGTTTTGTTTCAATAAGGTCATGGTCATGCATGCTAGACGTGCATGACTAGATTATAGAAAGGTCACGATCATGCATGAGCTATAGAGAAGAATAGAAGAATTCTAGAAGCTAGCACGGTTAGGCTACACGCCTATCATATAGCCTGTGCACCTTCATGCACACTTATGCATCTGATAGTGCACGCCTATGCATCTAGTGAAATTTAGGGATTTTGTTCCCATTTAGTCAAATATTAGTAATAAGAAAGCATAACAAGCATTCTAAGTCAAATAACAAGAGAAACAACAGATTAAGAATGAGACAAGTAGAAAGAAGGAAGAGACACAAAGGATCCACAACTATAACTAAGAGAAACTTAATAGTAGTCTAGAAATAGATTAAATGACAGAACATGATCAAGAAAACAAATGGAAATAGGAAAACAGTAATAGATACCGTGTACACATACACAAGTGTGTGTGTGTGTATACAAATTTCGAAACGGAAATGGAAACAATTATAAAATATACAAGACAGGAAACTTTAGATACAGTGACAGAATACAACATACAGAACAGTTTACGCAGAACTTATTAATAAGCTTAATAAGTTATAGAAACAACATACTAATAAGCATATGCAGAACATATCCATAACAAATGCACATCTGAACAAAAAGTAATCAGAAGGAAAGAAATGATAAATTATCATACATGATATACATTACATGACATGACATGTCAACTCAGTGTTTTCAAACAAAGAAATCAAAGGATCCAAATGTATCAGTTTTCAATGTCAGAACCTGATATCCAGGTTAGTTAGTAAGGGTGAATATGAGGGGGCATCTTTAGGATTTCAGCTTTTTGACTTCGGTCAAATTGGTTAGATTTCAACTTGTTGGTCTGAAGGCTGGTATGGTCAGATATTTTAGTTTACTGGCACTTTGCTGGTATGGTTCAGCCCACGTGGCCTGTAAGACCCGCCGCCACGAGTACCCCTGCTGCTGAATACTGGGGTGTCTTTTTATTAATAATCTAAAAATACGGGTACCCGTAACGGGAATCCTACGAAAAATAAAACTGAACTGCTACAATACATTTGAAATACAATGCGGAAGCGTACATACATAAACTGAAATACATCATGAGCCCATAATGGCCTTTTCATATATATATATATATATATATATATATATATATATATATATACATGTTGTTCTGTACATTGTTCTTACATGTGAGTACATATAAAATATACATGTGACCCAACAGGTCCAAAACTGAAATATACATACTGAAAACTGTGGTGTGGGCCCTCTCCCGCTAGCCTCGAACCACCCGCTTCTCGCCAACAGCACCAAAACCTGAAAAGAAAGAAGAAGGAGGTGGATGAGTGATAAAGATCACCCAGTAAGCATTCCTTACTTCCCTCGAAACCCAAGCAAGCATAAACAATCACAAACATACCTGGCCTTGGCCCTATTCATACATCTATATGCTTGTTGGAATCTGAATCTACTTTACTGATTATTTGGTTACTGATTTATCTGATCTCATTAATTAATCATGTCATGATGTGTATGTCATGTCATGCTAACTGAAATATCTGACGATGATGCATGCATTTGCTTATCTGAATATCTGAATGTACCCGAAGGTACCTGCTGTGCTGATCAGACTGATGAACACAGGGATTCAGCAACCTGGCCATATGGGCTGAACAGTCTAGCTACTGGCTAGAAAGCTGAATAATAACTGCTGCTGGACATTCTGACTGGTGTCAGAAAGTTGAAACTGAAATGCTGAACAATCTGACTGGTGTCAGAAAGTTGAATCCCACAGATGCCCCCTCGAGTTCACCTATACTCTTACCCATATGTCGGGTTTTAAATACTGAAATCTACTAAATTCAGATCCATTGATCCTCTCTGAAGCTACATGTCATAATATGGTATGCATATGCAGCTTTAATAACTGAATTTCTAATTATATGATGCTTATCTGATGCATATTAGCCATTAAACTGATTTCGCATGCTTTAATAATTCTTTTATGAAAAACTGCTACTGCACGGGCGTGTGGGCAAGGCACATGGGCGTGCATGACTCACACACGGGCGTGCAGGTCCAAGGCACACTGGCGTGTGCCCAAACGCACAGGGTCGTGCGCTGGTCGTGTTGCTGACCGTGCAAGCTACTGGAATTCTGGGCAATTATTCATGGAAAAGCTTGCACACGGCCGTGTCCCTCAGGACACACAGTCGTGTGTCTACATTTCAGCCCGTGCACACGGACGCACGCCTGGAAAAACAAAGGCACACGGTCGTGCCATGCAGGCGCACGGTTGTGCGTCTTGTTCTTCAACAAGAGCACTTGCCGGAAAATGCACAATTCTCATCCGTTTCTCAATCAATCACAAATTCACTTCTAAAACACATTCCCAGCACCTCAAATATCACATTACAAGCTTCTAAATCAACATGCATCAATCATCAACGAATTCACCATGGAAGCACACCAATTCTCTCTCTAAAGCTTTCTCAAACATGCATGCATGGATCAAAGATGGCAATTTCATCATCTCAAGTCACAATTATCATCATATAAGCATGCATAAACTTATCAACATGCAAAACAAAACAATTCATCAAAGAAAGCTGGGAAAACGCAAGGAGAAGTAAACAAACACTTACCTCTAGCTTGTTCGGGAGCTAATGGAGGTGGAATCTCTTCTCTAAGGTTGGGAGGAGCTGCTGAAATGAAGAGAGGAAATGGTTGAAATGAAGGCTAGGTGAGAAAAATGACTTAATGCATTCGGCTCACTATTTATATAAATGCCTTGCACGGGCGTGCAAGGATGATGCACGGGCGTGCACATGGAAAAATGGGCATTACTCATTTCCCGCTCATTCGTATGATCGAATCTTTCTGAAAGGAATCATACAAAAGTCACATAGGCTCTGGAAACTTACTAACTCACCCCTAAACTCTTCTAGACTCCTAACATATTTCTGGATTTCGTTTCTAACCCTAAAACTCTACCCCTAAGGGCTTTCTGAATCTAGGATGCTAGATTTCCTCCCCCTTTTTAAAAATTCTGACCCCGAAATTTACTGAATAACTCTGGGAACCTATCCCTGATCTCAGACTCTACCTCCCAAGTGGCTTCCTCCACTCTCTGGCTGTGCCATAAGACCTTTATAAGGGGAATCTGTTTATTTCTGAAAACCTTGACCTTGTAGTCTAGTATCTGAACGGGCAGCTCTTGGTAAATCAAATCTTCTGCAAGATCCACATCTGAAAACTGAAGCACATGAGACTCATCTCCCACATACTTTCTTAACTGAGACACATGGAAGACATTGTGAATTCTGTCCATGCTGGCTGGCAACATTAATCTGTAGGCAACTGTCCCTACTCTCTCAAGTATCTCGTAGG